>NCQT01095438.1:7760-22854 GCA_002740465.1 Stenocereus thurberi | reverse complement strand
ACTTCATTCGAAGTATTCTCAACAATTTTCAAATCACAAACATGTGGAATATCACATACAAAGCAAAATAGTTATCAATTACACTAAACAATAAATCCAACACTTCAAACCAATTGTTTTCAATTCACAAATCACAAGTCCCAAATGAAGGGTATATATCACAAACTACAAATCCCAAACAAACCACAAGTTACTAGTTAATCAAAGTGAAATTAAGTTAGAAAAAAATGGAGAAGCAAGCACCAAGAAGAAGGGAATGAAGCAAGCACTACGAGGAAAGACAAGCAAGTACTAAGACGTGTACTCCATAAAGAATCAAGAAAGAGAACCACCAGCTGGCGGAAAACCGCAACCTATTCAATCACCAAGATGAGGATCATCATCTTCTTGATCACCATCCTCATCCTTATTGCCATTATGTTCTGAATGATGAGCAAAGGGTGGCTGATATCCCGAGCCAGAAGCTCGTTGCATTTGAAAGAAAGCTTGCAAGCGCTGATCGATGCTCATCATTTGTTGGCTCAGTTGCTAGTTGCTTTGGGTGAGCATTTTGTTGGATTCCTCCATTTGCTTACATTTCTCCACAAGCAACCGGTAACTTTCAAATTGTGAAGTTAGTTCACCCTTCAGGTTGGTTACTATACCCTTTAAATCATTCAGCTCTTGTTGCGACGGCATATAACATGTGCCTACTAATAGCCATTTATGTGAAGTATGCATTAGTAAAACAATTAAAAAAGTTATCGTATAACCATGTTCATTGAAACTTTAATATAAAAACTGTACCGGCTCGTTGAATGGGACTGAAGTAACCGGATTCCCTAATGTTGATAGACTCATCGTCAATGCCATAAATGCGCCCTTTTTTGTTCTTGTACGTCTTCACCCACAACTTATTTGGGTTTCGAAGTGTCTGAGATGGATCTTAAGAAGCGTCATTCCCGATCCCTTGAGAGTTCATTGCATTTTAAAATTCACATTCAAATGACTCCTACAATATTACAACATATGCAAAAAATCATATTTGCTACAGTTAATAAAATTAAAGTATACAGATCCAGTTTGAACAACCAATAAAGATTAAGAATAGCTTACAGCTTACATATGTTTGTTGTGATTTCTTGTCGACCCAAGGGTCGTCTTCTTTATCATGGAGTTTGTGCGTGCAACTGAATAATTCAACAGTTATGAGATCCTTCTCAAGTTAATTCAACAGTTATGAGATCCTTCTCAAGTTGTTCCCTCTCCGTGCCAAATAGAATTATATGAAATACAAGCCATACCACATTCAAAGTGGGCTGGAGTATTAAAATTAGAGAAATACATAGCAAAGTTCGTTAACAAATGCTTGTTATGCTCATGCATAGGGATCAAGTCACAGACATGGAGAGATGGGCTACCACTTTTTGGAGGACCTAGTCAAGTCTTTTGGGTTGTTTCATGCTATTTCTTGTAAGCTTCGTTCGTCCAGTATTGTTGGAGTCTCTTCCATTGAGCATCACTGAGCCAAACAGGCTTCTTGTTGTGCTTCCTTGCTTTGCTAATGAAGTCTCTCAAACGTGCATTGCCTCTGTTTTCAAATTCTTTCTTATACAGTTGTCATAGACCGGATCCTAAGTAAACCACTTTTACAATTACGAAAACAATAAACACATCAAATAATACAATAGTAATTTATTAGGTTCACACAAAGTGTTATATATGTAGTGACTTTAGTTACCTTGAACTCTCCAAACCACAAATCCCATACAGGTTTAGGCACTTTACCCCGAGTAGGCCAAGCTCCATCATATTTGCTTTGAAATATGAGAGAAATCCTACTAACAACACCATCATTAGGGAGAAACCAAATAGAACAAATCACATTAAATTGATTAGTTGTTAAGCAAGATACTTGAAGTTCATAACATATGACAATTGAAGACTTACCCATTATCATCTTGCTCAATCCAATGCTTTATTCGAGTGCTCTCATGCTAGATTGTGCTTCACTTTCTTCAATTGCAATGTTTTTTTGGGACTGGTTTGTGTTAGGGTCAATGAGTTAGGGAGTAGGGTGAACAGGGTTGGAAAAATGGGCTTTTGGAGGAATGTTATATGCAAAATTGGTTGTATATGTTGTTTGGTTGAGAATGTATGAGGTCTGATGATGGAAAGCCCCAAATGAGAAAGGGATTATTCCTGAAAAACCTGGTATGTAAGCAGCTATTGTTGCTATTGGCTGAACTGAGGTATGAGGTACCTGGGGGAAAGATTGATCAAAGTCCACTGCAGTGGGATTTATGACATAGCTCCTACGCCCTCATCATCTACCTCTAGTAGAGGATTTACCTCAACCAGAACTGAAATCCATACATGAAATAGTTAATAATAAATGCAAGTACAAATATATAACAATTGCACATATCAACTGTTTACTTAGACAATATAATAGGTAGGTAAAGATATTTTCAAATTCATTCATACAATAAAAGTAAAGTTACAACCAATAGTTTTCAAAGTAAGTACTCAAATACATAACAATTCATAAGCACTCAATCATCTGCATCATCATCACCATCATCAATGTCGTCGCCATCATCATCATCATCATCATCATATAAATGCAGATTTTCCTCTACTTCATCTTTTTCATTACCATTATCCCACTCAGCCTCTTCCTCACCCTCATCATTCTCTTCCTCATCTATGTCCTCATTAACCTGAATAAATGAAAAACCCATTTAATCATTAACCTCTTACGATAGTGCACTTTCATCCACTAATGATGTAGGGATGACACCATTCACAGGTTCGACGAGTGTCGTCATGTCCGTTTGTGGGTAAGTAGTAGGTAGAGTATATTGCTTATCCACTCTCGCCTTTAGTTTGGTTGGTATGACAACAAGTCAATTGGCCATATCCCTTGAACAATCTATAAGTGGCTTAAAGTATACTTGTGATGCGGTGTTTGGGAAGATGAATGGATCGTACTTCTAGTACCTCCTTGTACGGTGCACCTTCATAAGTTTGCTTAGTTTATGAGATTGTGTCCCACGATTCAATGTGGGATCAAACCACTCACAACTGAATAGCACATACCACTTAAGTGGTTCACCTACATACTCAATTTGGATAATGTTCTTCAGTACGCCATAATAATCACTTTCAATATTGCCTTCTTCAGTATCACATACACCAACACCACAATTATATGTTTTCTTCCCAACATTGTGAGCTTTTGTGCGGAATTTGAATCCATCAACTCTATATGTCATCCACATCGACACATACTGATTTGGCTTCACAGCCAATTGTGTTAAGTACCAATGTTTGCGGTTGTCGAATAGTTAAATGTAATGCACCTAAGGTGACATAAGATGTGGTTTTAGTTAATACAATGTACCAAACTGTTATGTGAAAATTATGAAGGAATGAGTTATACTATTTACATTTTGACTAAATCAATCTACAAAATGAGTTTCGATGATGGCGTCAACATCAGCATCACTGACATTGGAACGTGCAGTTTTGACTTGTTTTGTGAAAATGTTGTCACATTTTATACAAGGTCGTAAATTAACTAGTGTTCTGAATGATAAACTCAATAAAAACTTTAGGTAGCACTCACCCAATATAAGGTTTAACTCATCACAATTTAACAGCACGTGAAGATGGGCAGCATTATATTCACCATATGTGTGATACTTTTAACTTTCCCTACCAATAGCGGTTCCTTGCAGTTCAAACATAGATAGGGTTGGGAAATAATTATTATGTTCACCACCATCCTCATTTTTCCGGCATCATGTATGGCACATTAGAATCGAAGTAAGAGGAGGTGAAGAAAGTCCTCTCAGCTTCTAGGTAAGCTTTTGTGATTGAACCTTCAGGACACGCTTGGTATTTTATCTTTTTCTTCAATCGGCAAAAGTACCGAACAAAATTACAATTTCCATCACTTGTAAGTGATTGCACGTAAGAATTGGGATAAGGTTTCATCGCATACAGTCTACTTAACTTCCCAAATGAATACATCCATCGGTGTTGTACAGGACCACCAAGTTGAGTCTCTTCTGTCAAATGCACTGACAAGTGCTTCATTACATTGAAGAAGGCAAGAGGAAAAATCGTTTCTAACTTACAGAGAGTAACGGTAATGTTCTGATGCAGTTCATCGAGCATATCCTCTTGCAGTGTTGTTGAGCACAAGTTCTTGAAGAATTGACTTATCCCAATGAGAGGTTTCAACACACATCTGGGAGCGCACCAAATGCAATGGGCAAAACTATGAAAGAGTCTACATGAACACATGACAATCATGACTTTTCATATTATTGAACGCTATCTCATTAGGGTTCATGATATTCTTCAAATTGGAGCAATATCCATCAGGCATTTGAAGCTCCTTTACCTATTCACACAACTCTCTTTGTTTATCCATAAGAAGAATGAACTTCGTTTATGGTTTAACCGTCTTACCACTATGGCCCGGCTGTAAATGTAATTCTTCTTTATCACATATATCTACAACATCTATTCTTGATTCAACGCAATTTTTGTTTTTCCATGAATATCCATTGTGTTAATGACGTTTTCAAAGAAGTTCTTCTCTGTGCCTCACATTCAAATTATGGCGGAACAATTGGTGTTGCCAATAAGGTAACTACCAGAATGTGCTCCTCTTCATCCAATTGTGCTCATTTTCCTTAAAATCTAGTATAACAAAGTCACTGTTTGTAGTTATCATTAGATAATCTTCCATCTCGGCATAAATTTCTTCTCCAAATAGGCGGCGAGGAGGACCCTTTATAACAATTCTGCCTTTTCTAAATGATATTCTATTTCTTCTAAACGCATGATTCCTTGGTAGAAAACACTGATGACAATCAAACCATGAGAATTTACCTCAATTTTTCAATCTCAAAGCCCTTTGTTGTTTCATACATATAGGACATGCCAATTGGCCATTGGTACTGCATCCAGATAACATTCCATATGCGAAAAAATCATTGTTGGTCCACACAAGTGCAGCCTTCATCTGAAATGTCTGCCCCGTAGAAATGTCATATGTTTCAATTTCAACATCCCACAATTTTTTCAACTCATTAATAAGAGGTTGTAAATATATATCTATTTTGTTATTGGGATTTTTAGGGTCGGGAATTATACAAGTGAGAAACATAAATAGTGTGGTCATATACATTTCAGCGGCAAGGTTATAAGATATAACTACCACCAGCCAGATGGAGTAAGATCTTGAAGACAAAGTGTAAGGATTAAATCCATCAACAGCACACATGTCAAGCATTACATTTCGAGGCTCTGTAGCAAAATCACGGTATTTGTTATCAAAATGTTTCCATGCTGCCGCATCGGATGGATGACATAAAACATCATCCTCACTTCGATGTTCATAATGTCATCTCATGTGATCTGCAGTACTTCTTGATGCATATAACCTCTGAAGTCGAGTTTTTAATGGCAAGCAATGCATCCTTGAGTATGGCAATGGATACTGATTGCTTTGTTGTGACCTTTTCCTCTTCCATCTTGAATACCCGCAAAACTTGCATGCATCCAGGTTTGCGTCCTCCTTAAAAAATAACATGCAACTTTTACGGGAACAGTCAATATGTACCACATCATCGCGAAGATCTTTAACAACATTCTTCATTTGCTCATAGTTGTTTAGCACGCGGTTCTTAGGTAGACACATCTATTTTATTAGTTGAACAATTTTATTGAAATAGTTTGTGGCATATTATAATCATTTTTGACACTCAACAATCTCATAGCAGCAGAAAGCTCATTGTGGGTGGAATAACTATCGTATGAGGGTTGTTGGGCAGCTTAAATCATATTATAAAATGGTTCTCGGGAAGTGCTTGACTCCTCCTCGCTTAAATTTTGATTTGTTATTATAGCATTACGAACCATGTACTCCATACGATCTACGTAGGATTCATTGTAGTCATTCTTAATATGACTTGAACCTCCAATTTCGAAAATTTTACTATTTGAATACCCAAAATCAAACTGCTGAGACTCTACTTCTTCATGACTTATCCAATGCCAATACCTTTTCGCAAAACTCTTATACATAAGGTGCATCTTGACCTCATCTGGTGTTAAGTATATCCTATTTCTGCATTTAGCATAAGGACATCTATATGTTCCCCCATTCAAAAATTCCATCTGCCTACGTGCAAATTCATTAAATTGATTCACTTTATTTAGAAATTCTTGCGTATAACCACTACGATAAGACAATAATATACTATACATCCACCTACGATGTGGAAGACCATTCATATTCTGCTCAAACAACAATAATCACATAAGTTATTGGATACAAATTAATTTTAATTTAAATAATAATAATTATACAAATTATTCAATTATAGATTACATATATTTACTTATAAACTTCTACAAATATGCTCATATTCTTACGAATTTCGGAAAACTAATAATTCATCCAAACTTCAGTATTTTATTCCACCAACATATCAAATTTTAACTTAAAATTACTGAACATAAACTAAATTACACTAGGCAAAATCTTGAAATAAATTAGAGCAATAACTTCACAATAATATCACATTTCAACAAAGTTATGAACTAAAACATTTCATTCCACCAACAAATCAAATGTTAACTTTAAATCTCCAAACCTAAATGTAAATTACATTGGACAACATCTTCAAACAAACTAGAGCAATAACTTCATATGAATATTGCATTTCAACAAAATTATGAATTAAAGCATCTAATTTTCACTAGCATATCAAATTTTATCTTCAAATTACCAAACGTATACTCTAAATTGCATTGAGCAAAATCTTGACACAAATTAGAGCAATAAAAACAACAATAACAACAACTCCCAGTGTGGGTCCCGCTTTCGCGGGGTCTGGGGAGATCCAGTTGTAGGCAGCCTTACCTCTATCGACATTTCTACCCGTAGAGAGGTCGATTCCAAGAGACCCACGAAAAAAGTTTTGTGAAAATATTTAAAATATGAAAGCTTTTGCGAAAGCATTCAATATGAAAACATTTTGTGGAAGAAAGATTCTATAGCAAGGATGTTCGAGATAAATAAAAGATAAATACAATATCAATTGCTAAAACTATGAAATAAAAGGACAGTATAATAGAGGAAGGTCATATACCTGATCACCCAAGGTAATCAGATGAGAACTCTTCTCAGAAGACAGTGCAACCTGCATACAAACACCATATACGAAGGAAAAAAAAACAGCCAACACAACCCAAAGGAAAACTACGGGTTCGAGACTCCACGATCTACGGTCTTAGTCCTATCCTGCTACAACTTTCTATCCTGAGCCAGGTCCTCCGTCAAACCGGCAAGTTTCAAGTCCTCTCTAATTACCTCGTCCAGGCTCTTCTTGGGTCTTCCCCTCCCTCTTCTGCCTTCAGAGATGTTGATCCTCTCACATCTCCTCACTGGAGCGTCCATGCTCCTCTTCTTCACATGACCAAACCACCGGAGTCGTGATTCTCTCAACTTATCATCGATGGGAGCTACTTCAATTGAGTCCCTGATAACTTCATTTCTAATTCTGTATATCCTCAAGTAACCACACATCCACCTTAACATCCTCATCTCTGCTATCATCAGCCTTTGGACTTGCGTCTTTTTGAGAGGCCAACATTTCGATCCATAAAGAAGGGCCGGTCTAACTACTATGCGATTGACTTTGCCTTTCAATCCATGTGGCACCCTCTTATCACACAACACATCTGATGAATACTTCCATTTTTGCCAGCTTACTTTTATGCGATGGTTTATATCTTCGTCAATATCCCCATTCTGTTGAATAAACGAGCCTAGATACTTAAACTTATCGACCTTAGGTATCGACCTCTCATCTAGGATGACTTCTCCCCTCACATCTACCCTTCTACTGAAGCAACAATGAAGGTACTCCGTCTTCAATCTACTCATTCTAAAACCTCTAAATTCCAGAGAGTGCCTCCGACGCTCAAACTTGTCATTAACTCCTTGTCTAGTCTCATCGATAAGAACAATGTCATCTGAAAAAGCATATTCCAAGGTAACTCCTCCTGCATCCATCTCGTGAGTTCATCCATAATTAGAGTGAAAAGAAAAGAGCTCAAGGCGGAACCCTGATGCAGGCCCATACCAACAAAGAAGTCATTTGTGACCCCTCCTGGCGTCCTAACACTCGTTCTACCTCCCGCATACATATCCTTAATAACTCGAATGTACCGGGGTAACACAATCCTTTCGTCTCCAGGCATCTCCATAAAACCTCAAGCGGAACCCTATCATAAGCTTTATCCAGGTCAATGAACACCATGTCGAGATCCACTTTTCTATCTCTATACATACCCATGAGTTTTCTAAGAAGGTAGATCACCTCTATGGTCGACTTGCCTGGCATAAAACCAAACTGGTTTTCTGAAATTGAAACATCCTTCCGCAACCTTCTCTCAATCACCATTTCCCATAACTTCATAGTGTGACTGAGCAACTTGATATCCTTGAAATTATTACAATCCTGAATATCCCCTTTGTTCTTGTACAAAGGGATAACCGTGCTAGACCTCCATTCTTCGGGCATCTTAGCAGTCCTAAAAATAACATTGAAAAGCTCCGTAAGCCACTCCAAACCTTCCTCACCCAAACACTTCCAAACTTCCACCAGTATTTGATCCAGACCCTCGGTTTTCCTTATGGGCATCTTCCTCATGGCCTCTTTAATCTCGTCCTTGCTGATATGACCACACTCTCTCTGATCCACACTCCTCTCACCACACTCTCTCTCCATGCTTCGGGAATCTACTACCCCTACACCATTGAGGAGATTAGAAAAGTATCTTTGCCATCTCTCCTTGATCTCTGCATCCTCAAAAAGCACCTTACAACTAGTTGGAGTAGAAAATTTCAAATTAGGGTAATAACTTCATACAAATATCACATTTCAATAAAAATATAAACTAAAGCATTTTATTCCACCAACATATCAAATTTTAATTTCAAATTACTAAACCACAAATTTCATTGAGCACAATCTTGAATCAAATTAGAGCAACAACTTCACATAAATACCACATTTCAATTAAAAAATCAATTAACTATGAAATTCTAACAATGTAATACAAAAATTTGCAAAAATTACAACTAGTTGGAGTAGGAAATTACCTTAGTTGTACTAAAAATAACTGGAAATGGGTGGCGGTGGGTGACGGCGGCAGCGACTGACGGCTGATGGTGACCGGTTAACAGCGGTGATGGCCGGTTGTGTGATAAGTAGAGCCGCGACACCTCTCTCTCTCTCTGGCCTTCGTGAGCAGCTGAGCGAAAGAAACACATCTGATTCTTTTTAACTTAGTTGGTGATGGACTGACAATTCTATCGCCAGTCTCTGAAATGTTTTGAAATAGGTTGGCGACGGAAAATCCGGTGCCAGGTAATTTTTTTTAAATATCTCCATCGCCAACTTAAAAAAAATTATTTTTTATTTTTTAGGCGACGGATATTCCGTCGCCATTATTGGAAAATGAAAACAGAATCACTATTTCGTCGCCAGTTCCGCTGCTCAGTCTGAGTTATTTGAAATACAGTTTTTCCGTTGCCAGTTCCGTCACTCATTCCGTCATTATTTTGGCCCGTTGCTGAATTCCGTCGTTACTTTGTGCTTTCGCAGTGGTGAGGTATTTACATATAATAGGTGTAGGGTATAAGTTTTCTTAATTATGGTGGTCATCGATTGGTAACAACCACTATAAGCGCATTTTTGGAGAAAAGGGATTTAGGAAAATTTATTAGTCATGTTTGGTAATCAATTGTTAGTTGATTATATTAGTTGTTTATCTCAAATAATTGTATTAATTGTTTCAAGAAAAAGTGTTTGATGAAATTAATTTTTTCTTAATAAGGCTATTCGATAAGATTCCAATTGTGCCCATAACTCAATTTCATTAATTTGTAAACAACACAATTGTGTTTTGTATATTTATTTTTCTTTTCAATATGAATTATAATTAAGAATTATATGATATATAAAATTATTCATATATTTGGCCAATTTTGGTTTTATTATCACAATATTTTTATTCAAAGTTAACTTAATTCCCTTCTTATTAATAGTTGAAAATTATGTGACATAAATATATTTATTTATCATAGAAGAATAATTAGCATAAATTATTTGTTAGATTTAAAATACATGAAAAATTAAAAGTATTTACTTAAATAATGATTATCCATAACTCGTGTTCCAAAAGATGAAATACATGCACAAAAATATTGCCTCTAAGGCTTTGATTGAACCTTGGAAAATTTGATGGAAATAAAAAAATTTGGAAAATAGCTTTTTTTCTTATGCTTGGTTTAGAGAAACTCGCCAAAAAAATATTAGGTAGAAAAATTGTTAGAAATAAGTGATAAAATTTTCGTCATAAAATTGTGAAGAAAGTTGGGGAAAAATTCTCAAAAGAATTCCCAACCTCCTCCAACCTCGTACTACTTAGATGTTATCAATATCATTCAAGTAATTTATCAACATTTAAATTTCTTACCAAAAATCTTGTATTTTTTTTCCTCAATCCAAATAAGAGGAAAAAAAAACTCACTTTCTCCCGACTTTTTTTCCTTCACATTTTTTCCTTCAACATTTCTTTCTATAAAATTTTCTAAAACCAAATGGAGGTTGATAGAAAAAATCTTTGTCAAATATACTGACGGATAATTTGATGAAAAAGTTTGTCGAATTTAAAATAAAGGATTTAGAAAATATAGGTGAAATATTGATAGTCCATCAAAATTTTGAAAAGTACTTTTAACAATTTTAACGAAAAATGACAGGACCCATCAAATTGCTGTCACTTTTTCCAAAAAAAAGAATTTAATTTTATAAAATATTGACAAGTCCATCAAAATTTTGAAATTAATTTTAACAATTTTGATTGGAAGTGACGGGACCCATCAAATTACCTTCAATTTTTGAAAATTTTTTTTGGCCAAAAATCCAATCATGTCTCCTTCTTCACTTGATAACCATTCATCCCCCAGTACCCCACTTTTCCCTACTTTGCCTCATTTCTCCACACCTCCTAGGCCCCTAGTCAATTCCCACTTTATCTCCTTCTTCAATTCACTTCTCTTCAATTCACACTCCCTCTTCAATCCCTTCTCCTCATTTTCTCCATTTTTATTAACTCCATCTCCACATGCATTCCTACAAAGCCAAATCTCTTCTTTTCCGAACCTTATTCTTTCCTTCCTCTTCTCCCTTCTCTCATTTGCCTCAACCCTACACTTAATTTTCCCCTCATTGAGAGGAGAGAGAAATAATGGAGGAACATGAACCAAAACACAACTATAGAGTACAAAGCAAAGGTTCGAGATGTGTAGGCCAACGATGGATTAGTTTGGTTCTTTCAATTTTTTTTTCCTTCCTTCTCCCCCTTCAAGTTTGAGAATTTGAAGTGTCCGATGTGAAATTTTGAAATGCAAAATCATAAAGTTTCTAATATAAAATTTTCGAAATTTCAGATCTGAAGTTTAGAAAATTGAGGTCTAAGAATCAAAAGTTCAAGTTTGAAATTTAGGTTGCAATTTTGGATCATATTTTCATAGATATGAATTTTTGGACCGTAATTTGGTGATTTTGAGTTATATTTTTCTGAATATGTAATTTTGAGATGTAATTTGTGGATTGTAGTTTGTAATTTGTTCATTTTGGGTTGTAGTTCTTCTTCATACTCTGTGAGGAGTAATGTTATTAGTAAATGAATTTTCTTAAATAGATTTGTCACTAATAATTACTGAATATTGTTCCTTTCATTCATTATTTTTGAAGTTTCACATTAAAATTTCTGAGATTTGTATATGAAGTTCAAACTTTCAAATCTCAAATGTTGAAATTTCTATTTCAAAATTTGAAACTTTTAGAATTGAAAGCTTGAAATTTCACATTCAAAATTCTACAATTTTATATTTAATGCTTTTCAATATTTAATGTGATTTTTTTGCTTTTTAAAAATGCAATGTGATGAAAATCTTGACGACGACCCATCACAATATTGATAGTAAATGTACTCATCAATACCAAATCTATCACTACTTTCGTACGAAATACATGTACCATGAGAATCCTAGAAGTCAACCACGTTTGACGGAAAATATTTTATGTCAGTATTAATTCCCATCACAATTGCGGCCTATTAGTTTGTCAAAATTTCCATCAATACCATACTGATCACCTTACAGTTCATCACTGTAGTCTGTTAGTAGGGATGGACATGGGGTGGGTTCGGGGTGGGTTGAGCTATACCCGTACCCATGCCCATTTTCAAAAGTCATACCCATACCTATACCCATACCTATCGGGTTTTGGATGGTTGTACCCATACCCATACCCATCGGGTTTTTTCGATTTACGGGTTTTATTCAGGTACATATAGAGTGCGCAAAGTATCACCTATATTCAACCCATATTTGCATATACGGTATATTTGATTAGCAATTTTAAGCGGTGCTACTAAAATTCATGTCGGATAAACTCACGGAAGTTAAAAATGTAAAAAAATTTAATTTTTCATTTCTACATAAACAAATACTATACACTTAGAGTTTCATACCAAACATTTATTTTTGAATTTTACCGTATTTTGGTCTCTTTTTATTAGCAAATCGAGTACACAATTAGGTACGAGTTTTAAGAATCCACACCTGTACCCAAACCCATTTTCAAATGCAATACCCATACCCGTCCCATACCCATTTTTTATAAGTTTTCGTACCCATACCAGCTATAAATGGGGCGGGTTTGGGGTGGATTTTTCAGATTCGGGTGCAACTTCCATCCCTATCTATCAGACTCACTTTGACTGAATGTCAAATTGGCAAGATTGCCTCCTCAATAAATAATTTCGGGCAATGATTATTCAACAATCAAATATTTTCATCAATATCTTTCACGTCCAAAATTCCAAAATTTTATTTTTAATGCCCTTCAATATCTAACGTGGTTTTTTTACTTTTTAAAAATGCAATGTGATGAAACTTCTGGCAGGAACCCATCACAGTATTGATAGAAAATGTACTCGTGGAGATCAAATCTGTCACTACTTTCGTACAAAATACATGTACCATGAGAATCCTAGAAATCAACCACATTTTGATGAAAGATATTTTATGTTAGTATTAATTTCAATCACAATTGTGGTCTATTAGTCCGTCAAAATTTTCATCAATGTCATGCTGATTACCTTGCAGTCCATCACTGGAGTCTATCAGACTCACTTTTACTGAATGTTAAACTGTCACAATCGCCTCGTCAATAAATAAATTTCAGGTAAGGATTTTTCGATAATCAATATTTTCGTCAAAATCTTGTTTGAACGATCACTTTTGATCAAAATATAAGGAAAATTCCATCTATATTAGGCTGCTTTCTTATACTAATATGCACTAAAAAACCCGAATCATGTGATCATTAACATGATATCTCAATTAAGCGAATAGGGCTTTTTTGAATGGTATTTGATGTAATTTCTTCAAAAAAAATGTTAGGTTAATTTGGTTCTTTTAATGACGAACATCAAAAAACTATTTGAATAAATTACCTTAACAAGTCTTTTCCAAAATTCAAGTTCAAAGAGCTAATTCAGTTTTATGGCAGGTAGATCAACTACAAAAGTGATACATCTTATAAGAAGGCTTATGGAAATTTACAAAGATAGGAAAGAGGATTTACACATGACGTTCATTGACCTTAAAAAGGCTTATGACAGAGTATCTGGAGAAGTCCTTTGGAGTTGCTTAGAGAAGATAGATGTACCTCTTCAGTATATTAGGGTCATTAAGGATATGTATGAGAGAGTGAAGACAGGGGTGAGGGCTATATAAAGATACCCAAAGGACTTTTTTTTATCGATATTGTGTTACATCAAGAGCTGGTTTTAAATCATTTTCTTTTTACGATTATTCTAGAAAAGTTAACAAAAGACATTCAAGATAGGAGCACTATGGTGTATGTTATTTGCTAATGTATTGCCTTAATAGATGATACTAGGTTAGCAAAGTGGGGAGATACTTTGGAGTCTAAAGGTTTTAGAATGAGCAGGTAGAAGGCTGAGCACTTAGAATGTAAGTTCAATGAAGCGAATAGAGAGACAATGGATGAAACCACTATTGAATACAATAATGCCAAAAGTTGAGAAGTTTACATACTTGCATTCCATCATACATGACAATCGACAGATTAACAACGACAGTAGTCATCGTATAAGGGTGAGTTCGCAAAAATGGACACATATATTAGTGGTGTTGTGCGATAAGAAGATCCCAGCAATACCCAAAGAGAAAATTTATCGTATAGTAGTAAGACCAGCATTATTGTATGCCTCGAAGTGTTAGCCAATTAAGAAGTCCTAGATTTAAGGATTGTTGGTAGCAATGATGAGGATGATTAGGTGGATATGTGGTCATACGCGATTGGATTTCATTAGGAATGAAGTTATTGGAAAAAAGTAGGGCAGCGCCTGTAGAAGATAACATGAGGGAGGCAAGACTTAAGTGGTTGGGTCACATCAGGAGAATGGACACGAATGCACATGTGGAGAGGTGTGAGAAGATTGGCCTCCCATAATATAAAAGGGGTAGAGAAAGATAAAAAAAGATTGAGAATGCGGTCGTTAGGCGGATATGAGACACTGAGGACTCACAGAAGATATGGCTTAGGACATGAGTTTTTAAAAGTCTAGGATTAGAGTAGTAGATACTAAATACATAGTTATTGCACTATAACTTATAGTTACTTTGTGTGATTTGATATTTTTTGTCTTGTATATTAGGAAATAATATGCTCCTTTCGACTTCCTAGTGTTTTTAATATTATTATGTCATATTCAACTTCCATATTATTAATGCATTTATTTAATATTTATTTGATCTAAATATTCAATACTTCTATTCCCATAAAGTGTTTCAATTTTTTCATCTTGATATTTAATATTTCTATTTCAAGCATGTTCTTAGGGCTATTCATTATTCGGTTCATGACCTGGCCGAACCGAAGACCAGTCTGGACTGATCCGTGGTCCTAACTTTTTTCAC
>NCQT01095435.1:157-11500 GCA_002740465.1 Stenocereus thurberi | reverse complement strand
AAAGAATTGGAGAGATAAAATTATCAAGATTCTATGATAATCTTGGGATAATATTTCATAAATGCTCTCAATATGGTCAATTCATAACATGGGCAATACTCGTTGAAGAACGAGATACATTAACAGATGAACATGAAGTCAACAACTCAATGTTAGAGCAACTAAGAGAGATCAAAAGGGTTATTGAAGACATGAATGGTATTGATTGTAGTGTTGCTTGTAATAGTGGTAATGGTTGTTATGAAATGGAAAGTACATAAGGAAGAATTTGTCATAGCTTGACTTTGTATTAAGTTATTTGTCTCTACTAGTTGTAATTGACACCTAAAATGTGAATGGTAATGAAAATCATCTTGAAATTTCATACGTCTTTGTTCAAAAGGAATAACTCATGCATTCATTTTACATAAAATATAGCATAGTGTTTGCGAAAATCATCGTAAATAAAAAACGAACAATAATTATGTTGATATATCCTTTCGCCTATTAGCAGCAATTGGGTTCCTCATACATCTTTCATCAAGCATTATTTTCAATTTATAAAATAGATCACTGACATTGTTTTAATTGCCATCAACAAACATCTCAAACACACACCAGCATTCAAGTTAATACAACATAGGTGATAGCTGATAATAGTTCTTAAAACAGAGGACCCATAATCATATTGTTAACAAAGGATGCAGCACTCATAAAGTTCAGGATAACAACAATAGTTTCAATCATCAACTGCAATAGAACAGTTTAGAGTGTCACCTATTAGTAACAATGACTAGTATCACCAAGAAGAAAAGTCTCATCACCTTTGCTGGGAAACATTCCGCACCTCAAGAAGCTTTCTTTGTTTGTCTTTGTTTCTTTAAGGTTGAACTTTGACCTGCTAGTTTTGAGGAAGAAGGTTGCTCTATTGTCTTTGATTTCTTTAATGCAGGGCCTTATTTTCTAGGCCTACAACCCTCCTTTCGCTATTTTCTCATTATAGCCTGGCTTATCTTACCTTTTAAATTCTAAAGGATACCCTGCTCCATCCTGCTCCATATGACTCGTTTTATTATAGTCAAACTGCTTGTAGTAGCTACACTTTAGAGTGCTACGTTTAGTGAAGTCCTTCCTATCCTATGTGGTATTTGTCATCTTTTTAGTTTGGCGTCTACCTCTTTTGATTCCAATTAGAGGTCCTATCTTAGGGCAGTCTTTGTCTCCCTAAAAAATAGGGTCAAAAATAGGTCTTATACACACATCATATGTCTGTCTATATCTTTCTATAATGTATGCCTCATTTACATATGATTCAAGTTCAACTCTCTTACTGAGGATGCACCTTGTAACATGTTTGTGAGGTATCCCAGATATGGGCTATACCATATAGTCACAATGATGTTTGTTGAGATCAACTGTCAATTGGGCAGCCCCTTCAATTACTTTAAAGACCCCATTACCAACTGTGGTTAGCCTACAAGCCACTTTCTTTGTCAATCTTGACAAGAAGTAGCTTTACATTAGAGTATCAGTTTACCCTTCCACTATGTGGCTATATTGGCTTTGTTTCCAATGGTTTGCATAAACTTCCTCTTAGTTGCCTCCAACATTGCAAAGATGGGCTTATACCTATACTTCTTAATTTTCCCATTAAAATTCTCTATAAAATTTGTAGTGTTGTCTAGGCATTTCACTTCTAGGTCAAAAGTAAACCTAGTCCAATGTTGAATAAGTTCATTTACAACCCATTCATAAGCCTTTTTGCTCTCCGTTTTAGTGGCATCCGTTGTTTGCTTATGCACATGCTTTGTATAAGTATTACAAGATATCCAAAATGCAATTTTGCATTTGTAAAACATGACTAGCAATACATAACGGATTAGATGAATTAAATGAAGGCAAAATAGAACCAACAATAGATGAGATTAAAGAAGGTTCCTGAGATGTTACCTGGGTAATCTTTATTAAAATTCCTGTAATAATGCACATCACAGATTCTTCTCTTGCATTCAAATAATATCTTCATCATTTACTTAAGTAAACCTATTAAACATTGCATAAATTAGTTAGGTAATAAAATGTCAATGGGTTAAGCAGAAATAATAAAAAGGGTAAGAGATTACCTTAAGTCCAAGATAAGAGTTAGCTTGGACAAATCAACTCTATCAAGGCATAGTCTTAATGTCCTAAAAAGGTAGGCCCAATTATTAAAATCTTCTTGTGCCATAACTCCATAGCTAGTAGAAAATACCTATTGTTTGCATCCAAACCTATGGAAGTCAGCAACACCCATGTGTAAGGCTCTTAAAGGTAGCAGCCATCAATTAAAGGCCTGCATCCCCTTTTGAAACCTGCCATCATGGTCTCAAATGATATAAATAGTCTCTTAAAGGTAGGTACATTTTCAAGTCCTTCTGTAGTACATGAAGCTATTGTTCCTAGTGGAATAACTTCAATGCACTCAGGAAGCCTTGCATAATGTTCTGCATGCTTCACCTCCTCCCATTCTTTGGGGTTCTTTTTGGCTCTCTGATAAACGTGTGCAAGAACTGCAATCCCATGTCTCTCCATGATACATTTTTGCATTGGTTCATAGTAGGATTTTCTTTGAAAGCCACAAGTAATTCGTTAGCTACCTAAGAACAAGAAGCTATCCTGTTGTACTACAAGTTATGGCATGAATGCATCCCCTTCAAAGACTTCACCTATCAAGTAACACCGTCAAGCAATCTCCTGCAATTAACTTTGCAATCACAGTCAACCACTTTACACTTTGTTATATGCCTGCACTTCTCATTTTTTATCCTCTGCAAACAATACCCCTCGTGATAGCATATTCCCTGATCACCCGAACTTATCCCTAACACCAATTGATATAAAACCATCTGGATTCCTTGCCCATATGTCACCATTTTGGTAGATCTTATTCAATAAGTTGAAACTAGGATTATCATTGTCATAACATCAACTATGTCAATGTGTCCAAGGACCTTATCCTCTAATGAGGAATTGTTAACAACCTCATCCTCACTAAATCCATTTTCATCCTTTAGTGCTAGGAATATCATCCCCATTGTCACCAAAATCTCCTACTTCATATTCAACACGGGTAGTTGGTTAACTCAACCCCCTCAAATCATGTGACTGTAGCTCTTGCAACCCAAAATTTACATAATCCAATTAAATTTCTTCTTAAGAGTGTTTAGATCTTGCTTTGGGTTGAGAGGATGATCATTTTTTGAGTTTAAATAGAGATTTTTTCTTTCCCTTTTTTGAGTTTAGATAGAGATTTTTTACTCTGAGATGGGGAGCCAAGGGTGGTTGGTTGGGAGACAACTTTTTTGCCCCGAGATATGAGGCAGAGGAAGTCAATTAAGAGGCGTCTTTTTTACTTTGAAATTAGGAAGGGATAATGGCTTCTATGTATTTAGAAGTATCAGCTCATTGTGAATAAGAATTTTCTTACTTAGATTTAGAGGAGGAAGACATAGTAGGTTCATAAGTATCACTAGGCTGACATGATGAAGTGACTGGTTTAGAATTTGAGAATGTAGACAAATCTACATTCAGAATTGAATTTAATGATTCAAAGACAATTTCAAAGTTCAATGGTTGTCTAATTTTGAAAGGTTGTGGACCTGAAGACTTTGGAATAGTATAAGATGGGCCAACAGGAGTAGATTTTGGATTCTTCTAGGCTTTGTTAGAGATTTAGGTTGTTTATGTGGAGTACATATCAAACTATCAACCCATTGTTTGGCTTGGGTGGTCATTCAAGGCATGAGCATTTTCAAGAGGACCTTTAAGAATTTGAGGGTCTTCTATCTCTACCCCAATTTGACTTTGCCTTCCTTGAACTGCTTCTAATACTCACTAATAGCGTCTTGTTCAGAGGGGCTAGTGGGGGCTAGCATGTATATTGGAATAAATCGTTTGGGATAGCTCCATATACTGGCCAAATGCAACCAATTAGCATCATGCATTCAGAGAAGCTTCCTTCACTATCACGAGCACAACCAAACATAGACCCAAAAAATTTAAATAGTTCATACTCTTCGTTTAAAAGCTGAGCCTTTGCATCGCTAGGGAGATTGAGCATCTAATACTCTTTTATATCCACATTTGGTATGTTAGCCCTATGGCCTTCATGCAGAATAGACTCAGCCCTTCCCTTCCATCCACAAAGCAAACAAGTTGACTTTCAATCTAGAAAGCAAACAACTAACCCAAACTCTTAAATACTCCTGCATCATAGCAAATCCCTAACTCCAATCTCAAGTTTTCAATTTTGCATAAACAACTAATAAAAAACATTAACTAAGTGAAACATAGGACACCAAATTCCATTTAGTAGTCATCGTTTCTCCAAAGTTGATATTTTTAAGTTAAATGTCAATAAAAAAAATACTTACCCAATACAAAACCCTAATTCTTTTTTAAATTTACTTATTCAACAACTATATTATTTAAATTTAGCTTCATTTAGCAGAATTAAGCCCATTCTGCTACTATTTTGTTCAAATTTAGCTCAATCATACCAAATTAAGAAATTCTCTTCACCAAGAAATGTCCCATTTTCACCAAAACAAATTAAGAAATTCAAGTAAACATGATATGTTTTCAAGTGGAGCTTCCCCTTTTCCTTTGTGCTTCGCTATATTTGAGGTTGTTGGCATTCCGAGGGCCTTTAAACTCATTTTTGAATAACGAATACACGTTTGCAGAGAAGATTCTTCATAGCTAATTGATGTAAGCCTTTGGTTCAAAGAGGGTAGCTAGGGTTTTGAAGAGAGAGAAAGTCAAGCGGATGGATTCAAGAGAGAGAACGTTGTAATGGATGTGAAGCAAATGCAAACAGTGCTTATTTAGGGGACAAGTGGGATGTTTCTAGAGAAATAATGCGTTTTTTCCTTTTTTACAATACAATTGCACCCTATCACGTTTTTGGAGGGAACAGAAATAAGTTGAGGGCATTTATATCACAGATGTGGCCCACATCAATTTCCCATCAATTTGTCCAAGTCTTTGGATGAATTTGGTCTGCATAATAACAACCCAAACCTTGATTGGCCTAAAAATATTGATCCAACATTATTTGATCGAATAAATATTTACCCAAATGTCACTGGACCCATAAGCAAATTGTTCATGTAGAAAATAAATGACTTCTCTTTTTTAAGATGTCAATGATTAGAAGAAAAACTCAAACTCCAACCTCTCTATAAATAGAGAGTCTCCTCTCTCATTTAGGAGTTGACATTCTAAAGAACTCATAAATAATCAAGAATTCTCTTTGGAAGAAGACAACAAGCACTTTAACTATATGTTGTCTACTCTCAAAGATCAAACTCTTATCTTAAGATTATGTCTCTTGGACCCTCTATTAAGATCAACTTCATTTAAGATGATTCTAGGGGATCGATTCAAAGGATTTACTAAACTTGTTTTTGCAATAGTTATATAGAGATTTACCGATGTTCTATATAAATCCAAAATTAAATTTGTTTCACAATTTTTTATCTAATTTAAAAAGGCTTGAAATTTATGCATACACTTTGCTTTGTACATAACATAAATTTATGAATGTAAGAAAGCACGAAGGTAGAGAAAGGACTAGCAATTTAAATGAGGGTACATTTGGTTAATGGTCTATTTGTTTTCAACATTTTGGATAAGTGATTAGTGGGTTGGAGCTAATAACACCATGTTGTAGTAGATTACAAGAATTTTTGAATGAAGGTTAGAGCATGTTAGAGCACATAAGAGAAGGCATGAGTAGGTTGAAGCAGATTTGAGTAGGCAACAAGTTCAACATATTGAAAACTAACATGCCCTAAGCTAGGATAATTAGCAGCTTGTCATTTTTTTTAATGTGCAAAGAATATGCAAAGGTTGATGTAGGTGAAATTCAAACCTAAATCTAGTAACAACTCACAGAGACTATACTAGTTAAAATAACTATACTCACAATTGATTAGTGTTACTAAATTAGTTTACTTAATTTATTTTGTCTATGTTTAGCATCTCCATTCTCTTCAATGCTAGCTTGAGCTTTATTTTTAATTACTCTATCTTTGTCCACAGTCTTTTCATTTAGTTGATCAACAAATTCTAGATTTTCTCTTAGTTTTTCATTTTTAAACTAGTAGGATCAGTGTGCTTAGATAATTTTAATAGTTTAATAATTAAATGGTTAAATATTATGCTACTTCCTTATAGAAATAATGCACACTTACCAATTTGCAGCACAAATATACATTGTGCGCTAGCTTATTATTATCTTTATGCAACACTTATCTAAGACAAACTCGATAAACAGGTGGTTGTTCTGACATGCATAACTGCAGTTAAATGATATAAAATCAACATGCTTTTAAAATTTTGAAATCAAATCGAACAGCTTTATTGGGTACCAAAATAGACCATAAAATTTCAATTTAATTTCATTTGATTTACAATTCCATATACATTGTGGACACCACATTGCTTTTCCTTGAGTTTATATGGTGTCTAAAAGCCAATATACACCATATTGGGATGAAGAATCAAACATGTTGCCCACTAATCACAGCCCATAAAAGGGAAACGAAGAGAGCACTGACTAACAAAAATATCGCTTTACTAAGGATCCCACCTTCTGCAACTATAGGTCACCGGTGGTGATCAATTTAAGGGCCATCATTGGTTGCACCCTTCTGAACATTAACTCCTTTTGCTCCCAATATTCCTGATTTTTCTTATCCGCAATAGAATTAGGGTTTTGCTCAAATTATTGAAATCAAGAATCATAGCAATTGGAGCACATGCAAGAGCTGTCTAGATCCAACGACCAGTTTCATCAATTAGAGTAGTTATTCCTTTAAAAATCTAGGTTTGTTTGTTCCTATCTCTTAACTCTATTTTGTTGGATTGAAATTTTCTAGACTTATCCCAATATCCATTTAAGATAGGGCTTCGGTTTGAGTTGTTAGTTTGGGAACTTTGAAGCTCGGTCTGTTGTAGTATTTGTGCTCAGTTTTTCGTTGACTATTATTAAACCCCTTCTATAATTTATTTGGGTTTTTAATCATGGAGTTGTTACTAGATTGAGGTATATATAATCCCCTCTAATCTGCACTTATTGATGGTCATCTGGAGGATCATGAGTTTGATGAAATTGCTGAAGTTGTTATTGAAATGGAGGGCCTTCACAAAATCCTTCAAAAGGCTGGCTTTTTGAAAGATGATGTGAATAGATATTTTAAAAATAGGAACTTCTTTAGTGCCTCACGTGCAATTTATATGGCATTAAACTTGTTTGTTCAGTTGCATTCTTCATATGTCGATGGTGCCTTTTTTAGACAGTTTGCTATTACTCTTAACCTTAAGTTGGCTGCTGTTAATTTCAAGCAAGGCCAATTTGAGTCAATTATCAATAAATTACCTGGTTCTTGAATTTGAAGCTAATAGCACAAAAATATTATTTAAGAGAGCCAAAGTAGCCTACTTTGGGAATATTGGGTAAGTTACTTGGGACTCGAGCAAGCTCCTTGGGTTGAACCAAATGACCCAAAGATTGTGAAGAACTTGCAAAAGTTACAAACCAGCATTAGAGATGACAAACAAGGAGCTGCTTCCAATGCAGAAGGGTGGTTCGATTTAGAAGCAGAGTTTAAGTATGGAACTTGAGATCAACCTCGTTGTTGCAAACCCTATGAGTGTAACTCATTAGGCAATCAAGAAAGCAAGGAGGAGAACGACAAGAGTTATATACAAGGAAGTGAGGTTCACCAACATATTTAGGCAGAGGTAAAGTCCATAAGTTTCATCATTCAAGGTCCTCTCCATGCGTCTGCTGACTACCCAGTGTCCAGTAAAAGGTCTAGCTTGGAGTTGAGTGTTGGGCTAAGCAGAGAAATCTGTATAGAAAATTGTTCCAAAATGGATCTTGATCGATGTAGTTTGAGTTCCATATCAATTTTAATTGTTATGACAAGCATGGAAAGTGTTGTCAGCAACAGCCCTCTAACATATCTGGCATCCCCGTTAATGGGAAACGAAAATTCTACAACCAACTCTCAAGCAAATCAAAGGGGATGTGCACTTGATGATATCTTCATTTATCCCACTCGTCTTATCAAAAGGTTAAAAAAACGAAGGTTATGCTCAATGTCCTCATGTTTGGCACAAGGACATGCCAACTTCAAAAGAGCAAGTCTTTGCATACAGCTAACCATACTGTGGGTCCTAAAGAGGAATACGCTATGATTGATGTTAGTATGACAAAATCAAGTATCTAGGGAGAATATTTAAATTATCCTAGTAATTTGCATTCTCTTCCCAGCCACAAAACTATCAGATATTGAGGAAAAATCATCGCAGGAAGATTGTTCACTCAAAATGAAAGGAAAAAGTAGCAAAGCTAATAGGCAATCCAGCCACAATAGGAGATAGGTTGAAGTTGCAATTTCTTATGCTAATCCTATTGCTTGGTCCTCGAAGAACTACATGCATGGTAAAAGACTCAAGCGTTGGGTACATAAAGCTTGCCACCATGCTCGACAAAATGTCATCAATGTTGAAGAAGTGTGCTATGGAAAGAAAAAGTCCAATGCTTTGTGTTTGGCAGCTGACAAAGCAAACATTAAAAGGTGAACGGTTTGTAATGGGGTGTAGAATACTAGTCCTTTTTTATTGTAATATAGCTATGTTGTTGACACCATTGTCACATGATGTAGTTCCATTATTTGTGATTTGGCTGGGTAAGCATCTTTTTTATATAATTTGTTACTTTAGCCAATGTATTACCTTGAAAACCACAAAAAAAAAGTCACAGCCTAAGAAATCAACAGCCTCATCTCACACTTTTTTGTTTACTAGGCCTCTGTATTCCCTCATACACTTGATCCTGTAACCTATTCTTAGCTCATTTGGATATCTAAAAGCATCCTCCACCAATGTCACAATTCCCACATGCAAGGAAGGTGTATGTCCAACACTTGAGGCTTATCATTAGGCCTTAATAAAAGGGCCACTTTTATAAAATGTAAAACAAACTAATGATAAATGTTATTGCATGAAGGGACATCAAAAACGCCCTAATTTGACACACAGTGTAGTACAATATATTATATTGTATTTAACCCATACTATATTTGACAATTTGGTGAACTTAAAATACTCCCTTTGCTCCATAGAAGTTGTTGAAATTGATTAAACAAGGCATGCTTTAACCTTCTTTTTTTTTCACTTAAATTTAATCAAATCCTAAACATAAAAAAATGTATTTATAAACTATTAGAAAGTTAGTTTAGGTTATGATTTTTAGATTTTTTGAATTCATCGCATTGTTCTTTGGAAGTGATGGTCAATTAATATTGTCTTTAACCAATTTAACAACTTCAATGGATCTTCATCACTTTTCAAAAAAGGGCCTGAGGATCATGTGCAAAAACATTGAGAGATGAGGATCCTCTATTAGTAATTGCTCTACAACTAACCTCATGATTAGTAAAACAACACCACCTCCTAATGTGGATTGTACTTTTGTATGATCTGAGGAGATCCAAATGTAGGCAATCTTACATTTATAGACATCTCTACCTATAGAGATGTTGATTCTAAGAGACCCGTGTGAAAAGATTTTGAAAAAATACATCAAAGTTGGAAGTAAAGATAAACAATAGGGAGTAAACTATAAAAAGCTAAAACGGATGGAAATTACTATATAAAAACATAAGACAACATATTACAAAGGAAAGTATTATACATTAAAAATCATAGCTAGGTTAAATACTCTTACAAGATGAGGGTACTTGTAGCATACAAATAACACCATACTTGAAACAAGAAAATATCCATACAACAACAAATCCTACCCTACAACAGCAAAGCGCATCCAAGAATCCAGCTAACCATAATCAAGTACCTTAATTCTATCCTGCCACAAACTCTTATCTTGAGTCATGTCCTTCATCAACCCAAGAAATTTTACGTCCTATCTAACCACCTCGTTCAAGCCGTTATTTAGACATTCCCTGCCTCTTCTATATTTGGGAGGTTAATCCTCTCACATCTCCTCACGGGAGCAACCACCATCTTTTCATGATTGGGAATGACCCCAAATGGTCAATAAAATTCCATGATAATATTTTTCGTTTTTTAGAATAGTACAAGTGTTGGTCCATAGTAAGCATGCATCCGAATCCACCAAAACAAAAACAAAGAAAAAAACATTTATGTTACATATACATAATCTTTTTAAACTTATGAAACCCTATAAATAGACCTGATAAAACTGACTTGAGACGTGAAACTCAAACCGAACGATCCAAACCCATACCTGACCCGACATCGAAAATAAGCTCGCCTGAAAGTGGACCCGAACCAAACATACTCGACCCAAAATTTTCTACAAAGTTGCTTACTTTCACACAACAAGCATAATGAATCAAAAATTAGTTGACTCGAAGTTGACCTAAACTGAAGTTCACATGACCCAAACCAAACCGATCTTAAATGTCACTTGACTCAAAATATGATCCGATCCAAACTTAACCAAACCCACCCCCGTACCCAGACCGAATGATTCATTTGGCAGGTCTAACTATAAATCAAGTGTGTGTGTGTGTGTCTATATATATATACACACACACACACATATATGTGTGTGTGTGTGTGTGTGTATACATACACACACACACACACACACACACACACACACACACATATATATATATGTGCATATGTACATATGTGTATACACACACACACACACACACACATATATA
The DNA here is from genome assembly GCA_002740465.1 of Stenocereus thurberi. Classification (NCBI taxonomy): domain Eukaryota; kingdom Viridiplantae; phylum Streptophyta; class Magnoliopsida; order Caryophyllales; family Cactaceae; genus Stenocereus; species Stenocereus thurberi. The sequence goes on along the minus strand of NCQT01095435.1, from coordinate 752 downwards.
TATACACACACACGTACACGTGTGTGTGTGTTTGTATATATGTATATGTATATACATGTACATATATATATGTGTGTATGTGTGGATAAGGTAGATCACCTTCTGGGTCTCCCATCTTCGAAAAGATTCAGTGGGACATTTGGCCGTAGGTGAAGAGAAAACCTGCTGAAAAGATCTAAGGCCCAACACCATCACTCACTTGCATTCTAAAAAATTGGCAAATAAAAACTCCCCCTAGACTTGAACTCAAGAAAAAATGATGGAAGGAAGCAGTTAATACCAATAAAACAACTGCATCCTTGGTAGAGTAAACCGCATATGAAACTATTGACACCCGATCCAATCATGGGTAATCTTAGAGCATATACAGCAGTATGCTCGCGAGGAAGAAAATGAGAGAGATAGTGGTGCAGCGAGGAAGGTTTTGCAGCAAGAGGCTTGTGCCTCACGCCTCACGGGGAGGCTCAGACCAACGAGCTCACTCGTGAGGTTGCTTTGGTTTTTAAAATATTTTTTTATTAGTTTTTTTAAATTTTAAAAATAAAATTGTGTGTTATGGGGTGAATTTATAGGTATTTATTTTATTGTTAGATGT
>NCQT01095382.1:1847-14049 GCA_002740465.1 Stenocereus thurberi | reverse complement strand
AAAAATTATGTTATTTTAATTTTTGGGGATTTTGGCTTTTAGACAAAAATGACTAATCTAGCACATAAATATTGCTAAACTTAAAATGAAAGATCTAATTAAAACACAAAGTAGCCTAATTTCATGCCATCATCCCTATCAACAGGACCAATTTGTTGCGTAGTTCTTCAAGAGTAAGGGTAGAAAATTTGTTGTCTTGTGGGTTGGTATTAAAATCAAATCACTCGTTATCTTAGCCTCAATTTTAATCTAAGGGAAGCAACAATTATGGCTAAAAATGATAAATTGCATTAATTTTTCACTAATTCTAATCTAAATATAATTAATTAAAATAATCTAAAACAAAGCACAATCGACACAATGAATAAAAACCATCATTCTAACTAACCATAAACTAACCAATAGCATTTAATTTGGAAAGCACTAAATTTACCGGGCAAGTATAGAGAGAAAGAGGAGTACCCCCAAAAGATCAAGAATCCAACAACGGAGATGGCATTTCCATTAAAGGAGCAAATGCATGGAATTTGTGGCTTTTTTTCATTTATTCTCAACCATTCTACTCTAAGAACTATTAATCTAACAATAACTAACCAAATGTTGAAATTTCCAAAAGTGGGTTTTCAAACCTAGCTTGAATGAAGAAGGGGAGAGTAGAGGAAGGAAACAAAATAAGATTCAAAAGTAAACAATGTCAATAAAGTATGAAATTAACCCAAAGAAAGAAGGTTTGAATGCGAAAAGATAGTAGTAAAGGAGAAAGATTGAGCCAACTAGTCATTCAATTAAAGGGCTTGAAAGTTAATAACATTAAAAGAGAATCAAATACTTAAAATTAAAACCTATATAACTTAAAATGTGTCTATATCAACAAAATTAAGTACTAATTTACCCTATGCACATCCTTAAGGATCCTAAAAACTAAGCTAAAATCATACTTAAACTCTAGTTCTAAAATCTGTTTTTTTTAGGCAAATGGAGGTAACTAGTTTGCAAACTTGGTGCAGTAATCCCACATGCCACAAGAAGACCGTACCAATTTTATAGATTTTGATCATAAGAACAGAGCAAGAGTAGGGTTTAGGACGGACGTGCCATGGGGCACGGGCTGCTCTTGCCCTAGTTTCTTCATCAACTTTTGTGGTTGTTAACGTGACCCTGCTTCATGATTATCTCGGCATACCACTAGGGTTAACCCTAGTGAACATGCCTACTCTTAGCATGCTTTCAAACCATCTGCAATTTGACCAATTCTCCTTATTACCAACAAAACTAGTAAATTAAGGAAAAACCTGGTTTAACAATTGTTATAAGCTAAATATAGGTAGAATGAGGTATAAAATTCATGCATATTATGCTCGAATGAAAACTAGTTATATAGGTTCAAGGTAGATAGAAAGAGTACTTCATGCTCATGCCGATTACTTAGACAGTACTTAGTCTCATGGCATTCAAAGAAGCAAAATTTAGTGGCCTTGTCAACCACTAAGATTGAATATATTTCAACTTAGCTCTACGAACTGACTATGTTACGACAGTTGAAAGTTACTTGGGAAAATTTTTCTTGGTGGATAAAGATTAATTAATGACATATTATAAAAGGATGCCTGATTTCCTAAATAAAAATGATTTTTGAAAAATGATTTTCAATCTTTTCAAAAATCCAATTTGAAATATGTAGAGTTGATCCTTCCTCTCAAACATCTTTTATAAATCTTTTCCTTCTGTTTTTTCCCCCCAAAAAGGTAACCTTATCATGCGAAGCACGTGCTATTACAACATTGATAGTACCTATCCTCAATCGTGTCGCTTCACATCAACTGGCCTTATTTACCACCACTTAACCCTAAACCCTTCTTAGTTAACAATCTATACTATCATTACAAAGTAAGGATGTCTTCAAAGAAGTGAAAGCATGACTTTTCTAAACCAGGTGAAAGGAAAATCATCACTAGAAGTTCATAATCTCCAATTCCTACACCTCCCATGAAGCAAAAGATGCTTATCATAAACAAATCAAAGAAAGTTGAATTGAAATTGATGAATCCATGAGCTAAAGGTTTCTTCTTCTAAATCTTTCATATGCACTTGCCATTCTTATAATGGTTTAAGGAGAGGAGGAAATGTTTTCAGATTTTTCTTAGAAGAAAGATGCTTGCATGTGAATACTTGGATTAGGATAGTTTTTAATCAAATCTAAGTTTAGGTTTTCTCTTCTAGCATGACGATGAACTTTACCATTTGATGTGGAGACCAAAGTGCGTCACGTGTTGCCAGGGTTGTTTTATGCGAATTCAAAGGAAGAATATCCTAAGGATATGAGTTCTATACTACCAATATCAAGGGTGTTCAAATTTACCCTCACCCCATTCATCTAAGGCTAGCTCTTTCATCTTACAACCAACCTTGGTAAGGTTTGTTATAAAACCCCTATATACGAACCTATCTTGAATCCTGTTCAAGAATTCCATTGGATCATGACAATAAGAAGCAAGTCTCATATACCTGGTTGTACTCTAAACCAAAGATTCTACATTACATCCTTGTCTGAACTATTTACCGACGAGGGAATACTAAGGAAACCCCTTCATACGACCCTCCTGAATCATTGAGAACATTATGTCTAATATAATTTTTCAAAGATTACTCTTAAGTAGAGGAAAGCACATCTTCCTCATTTGAATATGTTGACTGAGGTTTTTGAGTACTTTATATTTCTCTTGAGAATGAAGAGTGTGTAGAGTATAAAGATGTGATATTGAAAAGAACAAACCTAAATCTTTGAAATACAAGCTCCACTCCTCTAAAGAATTGGTCGATAAGGACGATAATCGAAGCAAAGTCATCTAAAAGAACCACTCAACCTATATCTGGGCCAAAGAAACTCGCTTCCGCGGAAATTTTGAGCCTTAAAATCTTTATAATTGCTTCCCCTGTAGATCAATTTGGGAACTGTTTGGCTCTTCTGTGTCAAAAGGATGAGGGAATTTAAACAACTTAGTGAAAGCACCCTGCCTTATGGTGATGATCTATGGGGATCAGCCCGGGGCACATCTGGGGTCAATTGGCTTTTTGCCCATAGTCACCCTCTCTGTAGGGTATCATGGAATCATTTTTCTCAAAGTAATGGTTTCATCGAGTTGTTTGGTAAAATTAATTAAAGCATTAATTTTGGAATTGCCATCACATTTTAAAAGAGACGTACAAACCATAATTTTATAGATAGATTCTGGCTTCTTCTTCTTCAAATCCTTAAACCAAAGGAATAACTAAGAGAAATAAGATTAGTTTTCAAGAAGGATAATTTTTTTTTCTCTACAAGTTATATTTCCATAATATCCCAAATGGGGATTATTAAAAATGACTCCATGGTTGCAAATTATGATAATGAATCAAATGGTGAAACCACCATCCAGTGGAGGCCACAAGTAAATTGCTTAGTTGAAAGTAATCTCTACTATATCATGTAACCTCTAACTTTTCAGACCCCAAGGTAAAAGATAATTTTCGTGATCTTGAGATAAATAACATGAGAAATATTTTGGTGACCATTTACTAGCAAGTCATTTTATAAGGAAAAGAAATGTGCAAGAAAGTAGCAATTTCGTGGTAACCTTGTTATCACCATAGTCTTATTTTATAAGCAAAATGATGAATACTAAACAAGTAGTCAAAGAGGATCAACCAAAAAAAAAAAAATATTACAAAGGCAATGATTAAAAGAAAGCTTTAAAAAATTATTATCTTTCATTTATGGGCCTATGGGCCTATGTTAATTCAAGTAGAATGACAAAGCAACGTGCACTTAATTCCTTCTTCTCAAGTATTTTATGGTAAATGAAGGCTAGTCCAGTTAAAAAGTTTGAGTCAGTATTTGGCAAACTTTTGCTACTTAAAAATATTTTGTGAAGAGAAAAAGGGAGAGACTGAGAAACAAAAAAAGGTTTCGCCTAGGTAATGATTGGTCGTAAATGAGAGCAAAAGGCTGTATTTTTATGAGGAAAATTAACTTGGTTAAGAAAATAATTGAAACATTTTTGTTACTACAATTCAAATTGTAAAGGCCATAACTTTCGTGATTTCAAGTCGATGCAATTCGTATTATGCTAGAAAGCTTGAGGAGTCTAATTTCTAATGGATCAACTTTATGAATTTTAAAGTGTTCCTTTGTGCGCATGTCTCGCTATCTGACTCATAACTTTTTGAATGCTTTTCGAAATTGAGCGTAAAATATATCTTTGGGAAGCTCATCTAATGAATATTGATTCATATAAATTTAAGAGTGCTTTGATCCAAATTGGAACAAAACCGAAGATGTAAATCATAAAAAGGTACTATCGATATGATTATAGACCCAATGGCTGCCTCTTTTCTTTCATAGGAGAGCCCACTTGTCTAGACAAAATAGTAATTGAAAGATTCTTTTTACAAGCTCCTACTCCAAAACCTTGTGGCCTTAGCATCATTTGTGATCATGCCGCCATCATGCACTTTTGGCCAAGCCTATAATTTGATATTAACGAATAAATACATTGTTTCAGAGTAGATGAGTGCGAGATAATGCTCCATTCCGCTTGTCCTCATCCCATTGTGTTATGCTCTAGGTCACAGATTTAAGCCCCCTTACCTGTAAATTGCTCTAAAATCTTATTTTTTGCCCTTTTAAAGTCATTTTTCAATCTTTTAGGTCTTCAAATGCTTTTTAAAACTTTTTAGTAATTTCTTGCATAAGAAGTATTTTTGTGTAAGGTTTTAGCTGTTAGGAATCAAGCATAATCTCACTTTACCCTTGATGAGCTAGCAACAATGCACATAACATGCAAGCATGGGTTAGTCTAAAATCCTAAGGTCACTAATTTGGTGCTTATAGAAACCCCCGCTTTGTCAAAGGGCATTAGAGGGAAGGAAAAGTATGCAATGTCATGCAATTATGTACGTAGATGCATGAGTGGATACAAAGGGGTTACTAGGGAGAAAATCATTTTCAACAGCCTATAGAGATTTATACGAAAAGAGATCTCTTCGAGTCCGCATGGCCCGAGGATCATAAAGCTTGAAATACGTGTGTATTCCTGCTATCTCACCTATGGAGCTAACCACCTACAGCTAGAGTGAAATGGGAGTACACCTATAGTTACTCCTACAAGGCTAACGCTGTACGGCTAGGAGAAAAGGATGTTAACCTAGGGTATCGCCTGCACAACCAAACTCTTAAATCTAGTACAAAAGGAAGCATCTACCTACGGTCTGGCCTGCAAGACCAAGCTACTATGGTTGTGATACAAAGGATGTCCCAAGGGTCTCTCCGATAAGGACAACCACCTAAAGTAAGGACAAAGGGAAGGGTCCACCTAGGGTCTTTTCTACACAGTCAACCTCTTCTGGCTAGGACAAAGGTAATGGTGCACTTATAGTGTCTCCTACAAGATTAACCTCCTATGGCTAGGATAAAGTGATGGGTCTCTCTTGTAAGACCAACCTCCTGTAGTTGCAATAATGCTTTTTGTTACCTATAACTAGAAAGAAAGGGATTTAGCCTCAAAGGTTGGTGATGGAGTGTTTATGTCGATGGTGATGATAAAAGTCTAGCCCCTATGACTAGGAAGAAAATGTTCTAGCCTCCTACGACTAGGATAAAAAGATTAACCACCTAATCTGGCCTCCTTTAATAAGGTTGAGAGGGTGCCTATCTGCCTACGAATGAGTGGAGAAGATGTCTTAGCTATACTACTAGCAAAAAAAAAAAGGCCTAAGAGTTTTAGCCACCTATGACTCGGAGAGGACGAGTTTAGCTAGTTACAGGCTTTTATATAACTAAGATGAAAGGACTCTAGCATCCTAGGGATGGAAGAATTTCGCCTTCTTGAAAAAGCATCCATCAATGATTAGAAAAAGAGGGTATAACCACTTATGACTAGGAAAAGTCAATTTAGAATCTACAATATTCAAGGTCATGATGTGTATGATATGCAAAGTTCAGGCCTTAAGTTACTCAAGTGACGTTAAGAACTAAAGATGACTAAGTTTAATGCATGGATGTTAGGATATACACATAATATATTAAGGACAGAGAGACTTACCAAGCTGTATGTATGAAGGATCACATGCAAGTAACTTACTTTTTCTATTTAGATAACCTTGAGAAGCTATCGGAGTAACCAATACGGATTCCCAGTCTCTTTTGATGTTTCCCCTAAGGTGGGTTGTCTTAGCTCAACTGATTAGATGATTCTAATGAATGGCTATCAAAGTTTTCCTTTTTAAGAAAGTTCTTTATTTCTTGATAGACTAGAGATCACCTGATCTTTTAAATGTTTTTTTAAGTCTTAAGAAGAGATGGTGTCAACTAGGAAGAGGGGATGTCATTTATCTCTCATTATGAGAACTTATATTTATTTTGATGTGTGATTATGTATTTGTGGATCAAGTAAAATCATGTATGCAAAATTTATGACAAGTCTACATGAAAAAGGATTCAAAAGTGCTAAGCCTATGACTATACATGTGCTGTTATGGATATGAGTGAATACATAGGCACACATTAATGCAAGTATTGGATAAATGCATGCATGTATGTATATTGAGCGTGACATAATGTGACAGGCTAATCATAGTTCGTAGCTTGTTACTGAAGGGCATTCTCGAGACGAGTCAAGGTTGCTCGGATGGTTAGGTTTAGTGAAGCTATGAATGTTTAGGTGCGCAAGCTAAGCCTAGATCGGAAAATGAATTGGCGAAAAAGATTAGTCTAGTTAGAGGTACAAGGCTATCGTTGAGAATGAGTGATCCAAGTTAGGTAATGCTTTTTCCTTGTAAGTGATTATCTCTTAGTCAAGGAAGCTCAGTTCTCAGAAGTTCATGTTATTGTTCATAAACGTACCGGTCTTGTAAAGATGTATGTAGCTTATTTCTACATATTCAAATTCCCATGTTTAAAGTTAGAGGTGTTTGGTCTAAGATTTTTTTATGGTGGTAAGATAGGAGATAAATGGGAAGTAAGCAAAAAAACTGAGTACTTGGTACCACAACTAAAAACTGGTTTAGACCTAGTTGGTATGAACCCAGGCCCAGTTAGACCGATTCTGGGACCGGTTTCAAAATTTATCAAGTCCTTAATTTTTGGAATTGAATTCAGTACTCTATTAAAATTAAAGAATTTGGATGAAAAAATATAAAAAGTTTATAATAAACCCTTATTCCTTGAATGATGTATTTTTTATATTGAAACCCAACTCCCAACTACCCTAATTTAACCCTTTGTCTTTTTTGCTTTTAATTTATCCCTCACTTACTCTTTATGTATCTTAACCGCCATGGATTTCTTCCTTCAAGTTTTAGTTCTTCTCCTCATGGGTCTTGGTGCTTACTTTGCATTTTTTAATATTATTTTTGACATTTTCCCTCTCTTTCTCTCTCCATTTCAAGTATTTTAAAACAATTTTTAGATTTATTGTTCATTTTTAAATCTTGATTTGTAGGTTTCTAATTAACATAGCCTCTAATTCCTCTAATTCTCTAAGTTAATTGCAGAGGTCTTGAATCTTTTTACTGCTTATTGCGTATTTGAGTTAGCTTTATAATTTGGTTTTTAGGAATTGAGTTTCCAATATGAGTTCTCAACTTTCTTCAATTCCTCTCTCTTTCTATTTTCTTATGGAAATATCAGGAAAAAATTTTAAACAAAAACATTACTTAGGAGCTGGGTGCCCAGAATCAAACCTAATCCTGACTAAGTCTAAAATCATTTCCAAATTCTAAGACCCAGTTCTAATCAGGTTTGGCTTTTAAAAATCCAACTAGGTACTCAGTCCCACTCACCATGAATGATGATAAAGTGCTCATGATCATGAAAGGATATGAACAATGGGCCATTGTGATTGGATGGTTGGGTAATGATGCCCAAGTCTAATGAAAGATGGTAGGCAAGATAATATTTTTAAAACCCTCAAAAGCCAGGTTGCTCTTTTTATTACATTTTTTTTTTCTTATTGGAATTACTCCTAGATGTATGTTTGGGCTAACAATAGGGGTAAGCATGTCATTTACTCATGTAACTTCTTTCTTTCGGTTAGCAATAAGATGAAATATGCGACTTATTTGAAGTTATTAAATTTTTATCACTAAGAGTCTTAATTGAGTTTTATGTAAGAGTACTTCTATAGCCGAACCAGAGAAAGGCTATCTGCATATCTAGATGGGAATTAGGCCAATGGTAGTTCTAAAAAGGTATGTGACTTGAACAATTTTGCCTCCAAGAGAGCTTCTCTATGGCAAGACTGAAGATGTAAGTAACCAATGAAAGGGTAATCAGCATGAATTCTTAAGATTATCATATCTATAAACCTAAGTACATGTGAATAGAGAGATGCCTACTTTTTATCAATTCTAATTCAAAACGGCCTTTATTTCTTTTCATTATTTTCTTTTTTGGGTTCTTAGCCATTTGACGAGCCAATTTAGATATCTTTCTTCCCATTAATGTAGCTTATGTAGTGTGCACCTTTAAGCCCTCTTGTGTGATGCATGTAACACCAGTATGTATTTACAAGGAACTACAATAGCTATTGTAATTCATGCTCATTCCCTTTTCATTGTTTGCTTTTTATGATAACTAATTGTAACAATCCTGCCATCTTAGTTTTTGATTGTTTATTTAGGCAAAAACATTAACCATTCATAATAATTTCACCATTTGAAAAATTTGGTGACAAGAGAAATTTCTTATGAACGGTATAGTTCTTTGGAATATCCATTTTCCAATGAGTGTCGCAATGTTCCTTTTCTATTAATGAAAGCTTTGAATAATTGGAAACAAGAGTTTAAATCTTCTTGATATTGTACTAGTTAAGTTTGTATAAGATTATCACATAGGAAGCTTTTAGTTGTTTCAAACTATGGATGCAAGGGCTATGTCTCAAAAACATAGGAGGTCCACAGGTCAATTATTACATCTTTGCCCATTTCTTTTTTTTGGGGACTCTTTTTTCTTTGATTTTAATTTTTCTTATGTTGGAGACATAATTGTACTTGATTGATGGAGACACAACTCGAGTTCTATTTGTCAACATTTGCACTTTGAGCATTTCTCCTCTTGATTTCTTATCTTTAACTCTAGCATCAGACATGTTACATTTTAATTTTTCATCCTAGGTTTAGGTTGACTTGATGAACCACATAAGAAAATCTTCACCCAAAAGCCTATAAAACTTTTCGATGATATCCCAAGAGGTCAAAGATGAACCAAAAAAACCAAAAGAAGATCCAAGTGGAAAAGCCCTTGAGAATAGCAAATTAATGATCATCAACATGCAAAATAATACATTAACTTGGATAAATCAACCCACCAATCAATCCTATAAATCCTAAGCATAGACCATTGAAATAAAGGGAGGACCCTCATTCAGCACTCTCCATGATGGGTAAATAAAATGAAAATTTGGTACCAAAGGATGATAAGCAACAAGCTCACTTTATTCGAACGTCAAAATTTGAAAATTCTACAAAGGCAAGGTTAAGCCGATATATAGTTAAGTGTCCTCCTCTAAGCTTATAAGAAACCAATAGAATTGCATGGAAAAATAAGCAATTAAATTCCAGCTAGTTGTACAACCAAAATAAAGAAAAGGAAAACTAGCTAAATTACATGGGCTGGAATTTTCTACACATGTACCTGCTTTGGTGGCATCCTCCACCACCTTAAATCGTGAAACTTGGTCATTATCTTTAAGGGAAAATTAGTTGTACATGTCCACTAACTATGCACATCATATTAACTCCTAAATCACCTGTTTTGTTTCCCAAAAAAGCTAATGATCAAAAAGTGTAAAACCATATCGGCATTTAATCTTTCTCAGTTATCTTCATAACTTGCACGATACTCAAAATCTAAAGGCATGACATACCTTGTTGGAAACTAAACTTCTGAAGATATTCATCAATTTGAAGTTTGCAAAATTTAAAGCCCATTTTCTAGTTCAAAATTCACATGGAAATTGAAGAAAAACCCTAATCAGAAAATAAAAAACAACCAAGAAGTCGCGTTAGAGGATAATTACCTAAAGTCCTTGTTTATGGCTACTAATTTCCTTACTACCCTTCTAAAACTTACTTAAACCCTCTTTAAAGGCCCTAAGTCAGCAAAAGCCTTAGAGGATCATCCCCTAATGCTCCATTCCCTTGAGTAATGAACCATGGCATTATGGGGATCTTTGGATTTTGAGGAAAAAGAAAGAGAAATGTATGCAAATATATTTAGGTCAATAAAGAATAAACTTTATTGATATGAATGAGGAGTAGAAGACTTAATAGGGATAAGGTGTGGGGACACTCTCACTTCAACAAGGAATTACCCTACAGAATTTAAAACATTGCTTTGTATTATTAATGCTACTGCTTAATGTAAATGTAATAAGATTGGTGCCAATTTATTTTGGTTCCAGTGGTGTAAAGGTAAGCTCATTGGGATCTCCATTGAGCTCTTAAGATATTGGGATAGAAGTGAACTCATGATCAATCATCTCTTGAATAAAGCATTTTTACCTTAGATAATTGGTAGTAGATGGCCTTTTTCTTGGTAGTAAATGCGATAGGTATTTCTCTTACTTTTTCTTGGATCTTCTATTCGTTGGTAGGGTTGTTGAAGGTTTGATGGGATTGGTGAGGCCTCCTCGATACAATAGTGCAAAAGCTTCTTGTAACTCCATGTCTAAGGGCGCATAGAACTCCTAGCAAGTGTCCTACTGCCTGTGCATATATAGGCTTTTACTTCCTATCATAAATTCTTATATGAGGCTTTGTATCTCTTTTTCTTAGTGCTCAATATGGGTGTGAGGCTTCAATCACTTGCACATCTTTGTATTGTCTGGACATACTATTGATGTTCTTGTTCTTTCGACCTAGATCACGAATGGTGACTTGGAAGGGAATGTCAAGGTGAGATTAAGATATAGGAGATTGGATCAATAGTGCTAACTCAAGATAAGAAATAATCCTTAGATAAGCTGGGAAATGGTGTCTAAGATTATAGAATGAGACAATGTATGTGGCTAAGGTGGAAGGAAGAGTTAAGGAGACCCAGGTTAGAGATCACAGCAAGGACAAGGGCATAAGTTTGTAGTGAAAGAGGGATGGTTGAGGTAAAGGCTTGAGACTAAAACCAAGATGAGGCCAAGAAAACTAGGTTAAGGGTAGAGACTTAAATGAAAGCTAAGGTTTGATGACGATAATTGCCACGGGTTTAGTCCTAAGGTGTGGACTATGTGGTCTAGGTGCTTGGATTAGGGCATTAAGGTGAAGCATGGGATCCCTTATCGAGGATGCAACCTAAAAAAATGAAAACGTACATTAAGGACCTCAGGTAAAACTCATGTATTCCTAAGTTAAAGTTTAAAAGTAAATGTGCCATGAACGTAGAATTTATTTAGGACAAGTGGAATTTGGCTCCACACTAAGAGACAAATATCATGGGCTAATTAGCCCATGTCAAGCTATGTATGGTGACACTACTTTATTTTGGTTTAAGGGAATGCATGATCATGTCCTAAAGGGTTGGGTCTCATGTAAAATGGATTGTCCTTAGTAGTGTAACATGCAAAAGTTCTTTTGGATGGTCTGCAGTTAGGTTACCATGTGTGCAAATGGACTCCAAGTTGGGCCAAGATGCGAACTAGTTAACTCAACCTAAGTCAGCCAAGGTATATGCATAGTAGACCATTCTAGACTCAAGGTATTAAGAGGATGTACAATGGGATAGAGGCATGTAAGACACCCTATGGATGCAAATGGGCTACTATGAATGCATGAGAATGATCATTCTAGGGTATAATGGGCTAACCTATGTGCTTTCTAAGTGCATAAGGATGATGGACTAGTATATGAGACGCATGTAATTCTAAATGGATCATAATTATTAGCTATTGTAGATAAGCTATTAGGTTGGACGCTCTTATGAGTATATGAATGGATGCACTATGCTAAACAGACTACGAATGCCATAGTCTATATGCAAGGAGTAGTATATGGTTTTCTATAAATGAGTGGATGATGATGATTTTGAACAACATAAAGGATGTGACTCTAGATGTCCACATGCAAAGAACAAAAGAGACCTCTACCCTGCATCCCAAAATAAATGACATAGGGAAGTCGATCTCTTAAGGGGCCCAAAAAGACCAACTAAAATAGCCTAACAACTTACCTATAG
>NCQT01095364.1:18097-30000 GCA_002740465.1 Stenocereus thurberi | reverse complement strand
ATAGCAAATGAAGTCACATGACTATTGGTGGGAGCTGATCTAGGGATGTCATTATTTAGAAAATGGATGGAACCTTGCAGAGGGCAGATGAGATTCATCCATCATGCATGCCTTTAGACTATCCTCTGTTGTTCTGTACAGTACTAGTGGATGGAGTCCAAACATGCCAGGAACGACGAACTCCAGTGCCTCAAGATCAATGGTTGCAACGAGGTAATTTTATACATTTCGATTCCAAGATTAAGTAGGCGAATCTATAGTTATTAAGAAGAGTAGTTGGTTAAGCCAACAATTTAACGTAGATGCATGGGCTACCATTGAGCAATATAGGTTTGCATGGTATTAAAACCATCAAGGTTAGTTGCGAACAGAATTATATAGCATTCAGGATGTAATTAAGGCAGGTGACGTTAATACAGAATCAATAGAAATTGGTTATATGATACAATACAATTAGGATGAAATTGCAATTTGTTGTACAATGGGGCCTCCTTATTTCTTTATCACATTCACATGTAATCCAAATTAGCCTGAAATCACTAATAACCTATTGTCTGGTCAACGAAAAGAAGACAGGCCAAATCTAATAACTCAAGCTTTTAGGATTAAGTTACGACAATTACTCGATGATTTTAAGATGGAAAAAATCTTTGGAACAGTCATTGTTGGTGACATTATCATAGACATTATTTTTCCTCAATATATAATCAATTCACTAATTATAACCATTGTATCTTTCACAGAAGTACATGTTGTTAAATTCAAAAAATGTGGCCTTCCTAGAGCTAGGGAAAGTTGATCCGACACGATTACCGACCTGAACCCGACATAAAGTTAAACAGGTATGGTTATGAAGTTTTGAACCCGATTAGTTAAATGGGTTGACACGGTAAACTTGTTTAATTAATTGATTTAGGTTCATGTTGAGAATCTCGGCACGAAAAAATGCCCATTTGACCTGTTTAACAAAACCGATTAAATAGGTCAACCTGTTTACTATTTATTTACCGTTTACCATTTATCATTTACATTTTTGGTGGGAATTAGGCTTTAGAGAATTAGACTTCATGGCCTCTTTTATAGACTTGTTGGTTTTTGACTTGCTGGTTATAATATTAAGAATTTGAGACGATTTGAACTTTATTTGTTATTGTTTAAGACTTCACTTAGACATGATTTGTGACTTAAGTAGTTGGTTCTTATGTGAACTTTCTAGGCTGTAAGGCTATACTGTTGCCAATGATTCAAAATGCAGTTTTAATCACGATTTCGCTTTCGATAGCAATATGACAAAATCGCTCTAATGCGACAATCATGTTCCATATCGCACCTATCGTGGCTTAAAAATGCAGCTCATCTAACTCCAAAACCTTTTCGATGAGGCCATTTTGTTGCGGTTCGGCCACATTTTGAATCTATGCTTGTTGTTGACTGTTTTGCTAGAATATGCTCTGACTATTACTAAAGCCTATAAGTTAGCTGTTATTTTGGTGTAATTTTGAAAGCATCTATACCTTAAGAGGCTGAAAAATATATAATTTATTTGGTAAATTATCTTTGGGATGAAATTTGTATTGTAATTATGGGTAAAATGGGTAATCTGAACCTACCCCATTTTACCCGTTGAGGTAAATGGGTTTGATAAGTGCTCAATATACATATCATTCTAGGACTATTTTGTGTCGTTTTTAGGAGAATATTGTGCTTTAAGTTAAAATTTATACTCCTATTCTCGATTTATGCTTGGGTATGGTTGTTTGATGTGTTTTCTAGGATTTTAGGCCTTTTTACCCAATATTTGACTCTCATTTAGGTGTATTTTGACTCACTACAGATGCCCCTGAGTGACCATGCCCATGGAAGAGAGGAAGAATAGAAGAATGACAAACTAGCCCAGACCACGATCGGCCCGTGGTGTTGGCCACGGTCTGTAGCAGGCTTGTAACAACTTGCCTCTTCATTTTCCCTCATCATGTGGCTGAGAACGTCCAATTTTTTCTATAAATACCCTTTCCTCAAGCAGCAAGAAACACACCTCAATCATCCCATTTATCCCATTCTATTCTTTTCCTTTTTTCAAGTAGATTAGGATTTTAAATTAGAGAGAGAGAGAGAGAGAGAGAGAGTTGAAGGAAAGATTTGCAAGGATTCCACCCCGGGTTTGTACGACAGTTCAAGCGTGATCTTAGCTGAGCATCTCTTCTCTATTCTCTCTTCTCTTCTCTTCTCTTTAGATTTATCATTTTAGATGTTTAATTTAATCATGTTTGAGTAGTTTTATTTTGTCTAGGGATTTAATAGTTTGTGGAATTGTTATTGGATCATGTTTTAGTTTATTCAATTGTGCTTATTTTCATGATTAGTTTGATTTCATTCTATCAAGTGTTATTTATCTTGTGAGTGGATTTGCGGCCAAAGTTTGCTTGCACACTTGAAACAATCGAGTGAACATTCGAAAGACGACATTTGGTTGTTGAACTGCTTATTAGAACCTATCATTACATTGTCTCGAAAGAGAGGTTGCCACATTGGGAGGACTCGAATTAGGGAATTGAAAATATTAAACTTAGATTAAGTCAAATTAGTTTGAAAGAACGATGTTTGCTTAGTTTAGGCAAATTTGATTTATTTCGAAAGAATAGATCAAGTTTCCAGAAAAGATTACAATTTCTCATAATTAACAAATTAGAGAATAGCATACGTTTATCATTTTGATCCAATCACCTTTAATAACTATATGAATTCCTATGCATTTTTCTTGAATTGATTTAGAATTAGTGTATTAAAAATTGTTAATTTGAAACCATTTGAATTTGGATTCACTTAGTATATCTTGAGGGATTATAACCCACTAGTTTCACCTAGTCTCTGTGGGATCGACCTTGAGCAGCTATAATGCCACCGTACGCTTGTGGCCGTATCAAGTTTTTGGCATCGTTGCCGGGGACTAGTATTGGATATTGGGTTTTACCTAATAGGTTTTAACTGAGTATTTTTTTTCTTTAAAAAAAATCGAAAAAAATTAAAAATTAACCACCAAAAAAAATTGAGAAACAACAATGGTTATTTTTCATTTTCGCCAATTCGAGAATGAATTATTTTGGAGGTATTTAAAGTATTTGAATGTATTTGAATGTATTTCTTGCTCAGTGTGGTTATTATGTTGATAAATGGGAAAGTTTGAACATTGTTGATGAGGGTGTGAATAATGAAATCCGAACTCTTTTAGAGTATTAGGGCGATCATGGTAAAAATATTGATGATGCATGGTATTTGCATAAGTGAATTGCTTGGGGTTCATTTGAATTTGAGAAAGCTGCTATTATTTCTAAATATTTAGTTTTTAATCCTTGCACATTCTATTGTAGATCTTATTATGCCCCTTTTTGGTGTGATTTGTGTAATGCTTTTGACCACGATATTAATTCGTGTCCTTATTATGCATGCTATACGCAACCTGACTTTGTATGACCCTGGGATAATACTGATGTTGTCCTGACGTTACCTGATTCATCCTTTCCTTTGACTCAGTGCACAGGGCTCGGGGAGGGTGATTCTTTTGGGTTTGATGCTAGGTTTGATTTTGCTGATACATATTTTAAGTCAGAAGGTATTTTTGATAAGGTGCATGATCTCGTTGAGACTCCTTTGGAGGAGTTACGTGATGTGCTTGTGCATGAGGAGTCTCCTAGCCTCGTTTTTATGATATTGTTCTCCCCAATCCCCTTTATCATACCCATGTTTCCACTACTTGTTCACAGCCCTCTCCTTCCCTGAGTATGACATTCATGTGCCCATCGATAATTCTATGATTTACGATATTGATTTGGGCTATGAGGACAAAATGTTTAATTTACTTGGTGGGAATGTTGATGATTATCTGTTCCTAGGTTATTTTAGTGTTGCATGTGCCTAGGACACATACAGAAGAAAATCATGTGGTCCACATTCTTTAATCCTTCCTATGATTTTTCTAAGGCTATTGATAAGGTTAAGAAGATATTAGTTATCTTTGGTGTGATTTTTGTTATTTCCTCTTACCTTTTATTTCTTGAATTGTGGTCCCAGGAGCTTGATAAGCTCCTGCATGCTTTAACGACATCTGCTTTCATGAGCTGAGTTTTGACAATGTGATGGAGTGGCTGATGATCTATGGGCCCTGGTTATTATGAGGCCACATAGCTTAGGTGCACTCTGTATCTAAATTGATGGAATTGTGTTCTATTGTTCCCCTTCTCTAAGTTTTCCTTCCTTTGAATAATAATACTTTATCTAAGCATGGGGGGAAGTGTAGTTTCTATGTTTTCTATTTTAGTTATTAGTTTGCATTCTTGTTAGAGGATATAGTTTTAGGTTTCTTTTTGTTAGCATATTGCATTTAGTTGATTTTTAGGTTTACATATAGGATTGCATATAGAGATTGTGTGGATTGGATTAAGGTAACCCCCTTTCTTGAGGCATGGTAGCTTTTATGAGCTTTACTAACTTTTGATGTGTAATCCCTTTTGGTGCTGCACTTTTTGAAGGTTTTGTAAATACTTCTTGTTTTGACCCTTGTCTTGATTGATAACTTTGTTATCCCTTGGAATCATTCGCACTAATGTTTGTACATGTGAGTTATTTTATGAGCTTAATGAAACTTTGATAGACATCCCGTGAAATTTTGAGCCCCATTTGGACTAATTTATTATATTTAGTCTCATGTTTCTTTCATGTGTGTGACTCTTCCATGTTGCACCTCTAGAACTTGCCTAGATTCTTGTTCAAAACCACATTAGCATATGCATATTTGATGACATGATAGAGGCATTTCTTTCTTCAATCATTTTAGGCACATAGCCAAATAGCCTACCCTTGTATTATATGTTTTTCCCCCTTTGCTAGCCCCTTTGAGCTTATATCCATTTTTATTGTGATCCTTTCATATTAGCCCTTGGCCAACCATCTATTCCTACCTTTAAGCCAAGTCTATGGAGCATCACTTAACGTATGTAGTGGGTGATTTTGGGGATAATTGAGTTTAAGGTGGCTTTGGTATGTTGGTTTGTTGAGAGATTGATGATATTGAGCATTTGCTTTGGTTCCCTCTTGTTTACATTATGTATATATGTATTAGGTTGTGAGTTGATAGTTCTTGATCCTATGCCTTTCAATAATTGAAATTCTTGTTTCATTCCCAAAAAAAGGAGTTATGTTAAAAAAGAAAGGCGAAAATGTTGCAGAAAAAAGGAAAAAGAAAAAAAAAGGCAAGAAAAAGATATGAAAAGGAAAAAAAAGATCGTGAATAAGTGATTGGTATTGGATATATACATTGCTTGAATTTCTTTCATTGTCAACTCATTTTCTACATGATTCATTGGGATATGTTCATTATGTTGTTGGGTTTGGAGTGCTAGTGATTTTTATAGTTTTAGATGCTTTGTTGGTTGCTTCCTAGTCACTTGGCTAAGTAGCTCCATATTGTCCTAAATTCATTTGTCCACTCCTTTCCCTTAACCCTTCTAGCCCACATTACAACCCTATCAAAGTGCTCTTGATTGTCTTGTGTACATTGCATTTTAGTGGTAGAGAATTTGAAAGTCTAGTAAAGCATATGGTAGATTACATCTTTGGAATGAGTCTTGAGTGAACCTATACTATCTTTGAAACACATGAGTGGGAGTGTTTCATATTTTCCAAAACTGAGGTTCTACCAGTCCATTTAGCTCTATTCAATTTCATGTGTTTACGTGACATACTTTGTGGGTCTTTGGGGTGATCAAGTTTGATATTGAGCTTGTGGTCTTATACTTCTTCGAAAACCTTCTTCTCTTGATTTTGAAATGTTTTGCGCACAATTTGGGGTTACCGTTGATTGAGATTCTTACTTATGATATGCTATGACTTGCCTACTTTAACGAGGTTCTTCTGTTTTGAGTCCTAGATGTTTTGTCCCCTAATCAATTTTATCTAGTTTTTACTTAAGGACAAGCAACATTTTAAGCATAGGGGAGTTTTATAAGTGCTCAATATGCATATCATTCGAGGGTTATTTTGNNNNATTTTTAGGAGAATATTGTGCTTTAAATTATAATTTACACTATTCTTCTCGATTTATGCTTGAGTATGGTTGTTTGATGTGTTTTGCAAGATTTTAGGCCTTTTTACCCAACATTTGAATCTCATTTAGGTGTATTTTGACTAACCACGGATGCCCCTGAGTTGCCATGCTCGTGAAAGAGAGGAAGAACAGAAGAATCATGAACCAGCCCAGACCATGATCAGCCCATGGTGTTGGCCACAGTCCGTGGTAGGCCAGTAATATCTGGCTTCTTCGTTCTCCCTCATCGTATGGCTGAGAACGTCTGCGCTTTTCTATAAATACCTGTCCCTCAAGTAGCAGGAAACACACCTTAACCATCATATCCGTCCCATTCCATTCTTTTCCTCTTTTCAAGTAGATTAGGATTTTAGATTGGAGAGAGAGAGAGGTAGAGTTGAAGGGAAGATTTATAAAGGTTCCACCCTGGGTTTGCACGACGGTTCAAGCATGATCTTAGCAGAGCATCTCTTTTGTCTTCTCTCTTCTCTTCTCTTCTCTTTAGATTTATCATTTTAGATGTTTAATTTAATCAGGTTTGAGTAGTTTTATTTTATCTAGGGATTTAGTAGTTTGCGGAATTGTTATTGGATCATGTTCTAGTTGATTCAATTGTGCTTATTTTCATCATTAGTTTGATTTCATTATATCAAGTGTTTTTTATGTTGTGAGTGGATTTATGGTCAAAGTTTGCTTACACACACGAAACAATCAAGTGAACATTCTAAAGACGACATTTGGTTGTTGGACTGCTTGTTAGAACCTATTGTTGTATCATCTCGATAGAGAGATTGTCAAGTTTGGAGGACTCGAATTAAGTAATCGAAAATATTAAACTTGGATTAAGCCAAATTAGTTTGAAAGAATGACGTTTGCTTAGTTTAGGCAAATTTAATTGATTTCGAAAGAGCAGATTAAGTTTCTAGAAAGGATTACAATTCCTCAGAATCAACCGTTTAGAGAATAGAACATGTTTATCATTTTGATCCAATCACCTGTCATAACTAGACATTTTTCCTTAATTGATTTAGAATTAGTGTATTAGAAATTGTTAATTCGAAACCATTTGAATTTGGATTCGCTTAGCATATCTTAAGGAATTATAACCTAGTAGTTTCACTTAGTCTCTGTAGGATCGACCTTGAACAGCTACAACGCGACCGTGCGCTTGCGGCCGTGTCAGGTTAGGTTTAGGTTAACCCGTTTAAATATTAAGTGGTTTAGGTTGAACTTTTTCAACCCATTTATTAAATGGGTTGGGTTTAGGTTTGGAGGTTTTCAACCCATTTAAGTTCGACACGAATACGAACCCAACCCAACATGAGTTATTACCTAGCTCTAAGCCTTCTCCATCCTCATATTCTCTAAACAATGGTGATGAAAGATAAGCCTGCATACCCAGAAGATGTTGATAGGCTAATAAGTGCTAAAATTCCTGACCAGAGGACGGACCCTTTAGCATATGATACCGTCACAAGATTTGTGACACATGGCCCATGTGTATCATGCTTGATTGATGAAAAATGCTCAAAATGCTATCCAAAACGATTATGCAATCAAACAGCGTTTGATAAGCATGGCTTTGCTTAATACCGAAGGCGGCGTACTCCCCAAAAAGTGGTCGTGAATGGTCGACGATCAATAATCAATGGGCGGTCCTATATAACAGAGATCTATGCATAAAAAATGATGCTCACATAAGTGTCAAGGTCGTAGCTATCCGTAACGTGGTGAGATACCTGCACAAGTATGTACATAGGGGTCATGATCATGCTACTATTATCGTTGAAGGCAATACAGCAAATCATGACAATGAGCAAACTCAACAAGATAGAGAAAGGAATGAAATCTAAGAATATTTGGATTGCCGCTATGTATATGCAATTAAGTCATGTTGGCAGATTTTTGAGTTAAGCTTACAACAGCAATATCCTTCTGTGTAAAAACTTCAATATCACTTGCCTGGAGAGTAATTAGCTTTGTTTAACGATATAGAGGACCTCTTTAGTATTTTAAATGAATCAGAAGCATAGAAAACAATGTTGACAATGTGGTTTGGAGCAATTAAGCAGTACCCAGAAGCTCAACAGTCCACATATCTCAATTTCCCCATACAATGGGTATGGAATCATTCATATAAAAGATGGACGGTTTACCAAAAACGTTCTTCAGCTGGTTGAATTTCCTTCGCACATCAAATTGTGGAGAAATATATCATTTGAGATTGCTTCTTACAAGGCTCTGTGGAGCAACATGCTTTGAAGACATCCGTACAATACATGGTAGCTTACGCCATATATTTAAGTCAGCATGCATGGCATTGGGGTTGCTTGTTGATGATGGTGCATGGCATGCTATCTTAAATGAATCATCAACTTGTGCTTCAAATGTTTAACTGTGAAATATGTTTTGCTCCATGTTATGTTCTCTGAGATTGCTGACCTAGTTAAGTTATGGGATGTAAATTGGGTCCACCTAATAGATGACCTTTTCTAAGCCACAGAATGGCAAACAGGAAACCAGGTATAGATTTATCATCTACCGAGTTACAGAATCTTAGACTACTTGAGATAGAACGTATCTTAAATAGAAATGGTAGATCACTAAAAAAGTTTCCTCCAATAACGCTCCCCTCTATCCAGGCTACTGTTCATTGACAAATTGACTTATTATAGATAATGTAACACCTTGAGTGTGGCTTAAAAAGGATCGAAGTGACCACTTATATCACCAAAGGTGCACATATCTTTTCAAGAAGTCCACTCTTAAGAACTCCACAGTTACGCGTGCTTATTGGGGAGTAATCTTAGGATGCGTGACCTCCTGGGAACTTTCTCAGGCAGCATGTGAACAAGGACGAAGCACACTGGAAATACTTATGGTGATTTGTGGGGCTAGTCGATAATCCTTGAAGTAGTTCTTGGTAATTGTTCTGACCTAGGGGAGGGCCTGGGCATTACAGATGGTATCAGAGTTGGCCCGCGACCTTGAGTTATGCCAGTGCATGGAGAGCCCATGGGCAGTCACCTAGTAGGGCAAAGGCATTGGGCATGGACCGTCGGTCAAGAGGACTCATAAGTCAATCGATTACTAAGGCACAACGAGAACGTTGTGTGCTTCAAGTGGGTGTGGTTATAACACCCGGAGTGCGGCTTAAAAAGGATCGAAGTGACTACTTCTATCACTAAAGGTACACCTTTCTTTTCAGGAAGCCCGCTCTTAAGAACTCCACAGTTAAGCATGCTTACTGGCGAGTAATCTTAGGATCCTAGAAAGTTTCTCAGGCAGTGTGTGAATAAGGACGAACCACACTAGAAAGACTTGTTGTAATTTATGGAGCTAAGGGAAGACGTTCCTTAAAGTAGTTCTCGGTAATTATCCAAACCTGGGAGGGGGCCTGGGCATTATAGATAAACTTAAATATGATACATAGTAGTAAACATGAAGATTTAAAAGCTTAGTAAGAAGATTGATGTTGTGATTTCCCGCAAGCGTACGATTTGATTACCAAAAATTCTAAACTAAATTAAAACTAGATGCTAATTAACTAACTCCAAGGTTAAGTTATTCTACAAATTGATAGACCAAATAAACAAGATAAATTCAGAAAATTAGGAACAATAACCTATCTTGCAAGGAATTCAACTAAATAAAGCTCAAGCACTAAATCGTAAATAAATCAAGCCACCTTAAATGAATGTTGAATTCATTTTCATCAAATAGCAGCAGAACTCGAAAACAGAGCTTGATATTGGTGGCAAATCCCAACGAATTCAACTTCAAACACCCAGAAATCTTGCTCAGATTGAACAAGAGCATCAGAGCATTAAAAGTTTAAGAGCTTATATGACTGAACCGAATACAAACGTGAAAGTAAGAAATCGAATGAGAAGCTAAGGCCTAATTATGAAACCGGAAAACAAAACGAAGATGGAAAGAGCCATTTTTATCGAAATTTGCATTCTACTCTACTCGACGCTACCCTAATCTGCTGCTAGTTGCTCCGCCATTTGAGCCTTCTTTGAAGCTCCAGAAGTCACCCCCTCGGTCCCCCCATTAGTTCCGAATTAATGGCAAATTCATGGCCCCGAATTCCTTTGTTTATAACAGCCAATCCAGGAATTGATGGAGGAAGATGAAGGAGAAAAGCGATTATAGAGAGGAAGATGAAGGGCTACCGCTCTGTTCGGGTTCTGGGTAAGAAAGAACGAAGCAGGAACAAGAAGAGAATGGGGAAGGGGCAGGGTCACGTGAGTGGGGTGTGCCTCACTTAAGTGAGGAAGCTGGGCTAGACCCGCCCAAGGTGGAAAGAAAGAAAAGGAAGGAACAAAAAAGAAAAGGAGGAACGGGCACAGCAGACTTGGCCAGCTCGTGTGAGGGCTTCTAGGCCAGGCGCGAAGATGGCTGTGTACTGGGCTTCGGTCTTCTTTTTTTTCTGCTTTAATTCAAGTCTGATCCAACACCTGTCTTCCATCTCCTTTTGCAAGAAATTTGAGTCTCTTACTTATTTTTATTCAAACCTTCATAATTCCTACAAAATAAACAAAAATATATTAAAATCCTAATTTAATAATTTATTTCAAGCAATTATTAGATAATAAAAGGGTATAAAATATCACAATTTTCGGTTTAATTGTTGAACTCAGAGTATCATGCGTTCTGAATAGTACTCGATACTCATAATATAGGTGGGGGGCTGTTTTTCATATACTGTAGTCGTGGCACAGGAAAGACTTATCTATGGAATACCTTAATCTCTAAATTTTGATCAGAAAAGCATACTATCCTTGCTGTAGCATCATCAGGAATTACTTCTTTATTGCTATTGAAAAGGAAAACGACACACTCAGTGTTCAAGATGTCCTTACAACCTGATGAGAGTTGAGCTTGTTACTTTGATAAGATGTCTGAACATGCAGAGCTCATCTGTGAAACAATGTTGATTGTCTGGGATGAAACACTGATAATGAATCGTTTAGCATTTGAAGCAGTTTATCATCACCTCAAGGATATATGCGATAATTAGCATGCTTTTAGCATGAAAACTATTCCTTCTCGGGGAAGGGGATTTCAGACAGATACTTCTCATGGTTATACATGAGAGACACAAATCTATCGTCGCGGTTATGCTCCACCGAGCGTCATTATGGAATGAATGTAGTATTATGCACTTGTGTGTAAACATAAGGCTGCAATGAATAGATGAATCCACCACGACTATTCAAAAAGTAGAGGAATTTGCTCGATGGATATTACAAGTTAGAGAAGGTTAAGTGCAAGGAATTTCTATTTCAAATGAGGGAGAACCAAATTGGATTACGATACCTGGGGATTTCCTCATACGGGATGGCAAGGAAGGTCCACATAATTTAATCACGTCAATTTATCCTGATTTTCATACTAAATATGAAGATTGGTCATATCGTCATGAACGAGGGATTCTTGCACCACCAAATGATGATGTTGATGAAATAAATAAAATCATGTTGTCTATGCTCCTTGGAGATGTCAAAAGTTGTATGAGTTGTGATACCCTTGCTAACTCTAACAATTGTGGTCCTTCCAGCAACATGGAACCTCCTGAATTGTTGCATTCATTAAAGATGTCAGGGTTGCAAAATCATTGTTTAGATCGTAAAGTTGGTGCGTTTGTTGTATTATTAAGAAATTTGAATCACTCAATAGGGTTATGCAATGATTCTCAATTGATTGTCAGTAAAATGGGGGTTGGAGTGGTTGAGGCCAAAGTAATATTTGGGTCGAAAGTTAGAGAAACTATCCTAATACCCAGAATAGATTGAACCCCATCCAATCTTTCAGATCT
>NCQT01095230.1:3362-16425 GCA_002740465.1 Stenocereus thurberi | reverse complement strand
TTCTTTTCGTTAGTTAATTGAGGTTAGTAAAAGAGTGAAATTAGTTAAAATAGATTGAAATGGGTTAAAGTTGATATTTTTTGTTGACGTGGGTTGAAGTGAGCTGAAATTCGTTCAATTAGGTTGAAGTAGACTAAGGTTGGTATATTTTTATATGATGGGTTTAAATTGGTTAAAATAGTGAGAGTAAAATTTTGAAGGAGGTGGATTGAAATTGGTTGAAGTGGGTTGAAGTATGTTGAAGTTGGTTGAAGTATGTTGAAGTTGGTTGAAGTTGGTGATTTTTATTGAAGTGGGTTGAAGTTGGCTGAAGTTGGTAAATTGAAAAAGACCAACGAAAAGAACAGGCCCTAAGGGCTTATTCTTTTTATTGGGAAACAGGGGTTAGAAAATAGATGAAGTTGCTTAAAGTGGGTTGAAATGGGTATTTTTTTTATTGAAGTGGATTGAGGTTAGTATTTTTTTATATGATGGATAGAAGTTGGTTAAAATGGTGGATTGAAATGGATTGAAATTGATTGAAGTTTGTTAAAATTAGTTGAAATGCATTAAAGTTGGTTTTTTTATTGAAGTTCGTGAAGTGAATTGACGTAAATTGAAAGTGGTAAGTTGGGATTTACCAACGAAAAGGACAGGGCCTAAAGTGGTCAAAATTGGATCGAAAATTATTGATTGAAAAACTTAATGTCGAAAATCTCAAGGATACTTAGTGTAAAAATTGCTATTATATAAGGTCGATATCTCTAATTGTGCAAGTTAGTGTATTCTCTTTTTCCATGAGTACTATTGCGTCTCATTTTTCTAGAGTCTTTATTATTTGCAGAGTTGTAGCACCAGGAGCTACCAACTAATATATTGAGCCAAAAAAAAAAAAAAAAAAACTACTAACAAACGAATTATCAACTTAAGGGACAAAAAAGACTAAGAAATCACGACATGTCATCTACATAAAAAGGGCCGATGATGGCCCCCTGCACAGATAGAATTGAATGCAAAAATTTGGATTTGAGCCAAGGGGAAAGAGGCGGCTAGAGTTAGTGAAAATGTGACACTTTGAAACCTCCAGTTTTGGTGTATTTACCGTTTGGATCAGCTTTTGAAAAAATTAACACTTTGATATCCCCAGTTTTGGTAAAAGTGATTTTCTAGTGCTTTTTACTATTATTTTAGTCCCTAAACTTCTAAAAATTACTGAAAGGCCTTTGAAAAGGGTTAGCTTTGTAAATAAGCTATTTTTAGGATTTTTTTTAAGAAATATGCTTGTTTTACATAATTAAACTTTTTATTATGACTTTACTAGTACTAGTTGTCACAATCTACTACTTATGTCTTACGTATTATACTTTCTAGTTATAGGTCCAACATGCTTAATAAAATAATTAAAATTTAATTAGAGAGTTTCGATCATTATCTAAACGTAGTCGCCACTGGACTCTGCCGTTCCTCTAACTTTCGGCTTACAGATATTGCTAATCTCAACCCCACCTTCCTTAGATCAGGCACAACACAGATCTGTTTCGTTTTCTACCTCAGACCATAGTCTCTAATCAAGTTTTATATTTTAAAGGATAGTGAGATTTTAAACAAGAAATTACAATATTTAAGACATAAAGTTCGATTTAATAATGTTCCCTATTAGAAAACTTCTTTTATTGAAAATGTAAAAACGGATATATTACAACGGAAAGTTTAAAGAGGGACTCAAGTTAAGATCATTAGAGGTGCTTGCTCATAGAGAAATGGAGAATCTCAACTTCTCTTGTGCTTAAAAATGTTCAAATGACCATATCCTTTTTCAACACTCGACCTCTCCTTTTATAGAGGGGATGGGGGTAGATGGAATGCCCTATTGGCTACAGTATACATTGACTTTTTACATGGCTATAGTACATTCATATGGTTATAGTAAACTGCTTTATTTTACAGACCTAACACTTGTCAAAATAGTACAATAATGGAATAACTTCTTTTTTAAAGCTTTTAATAATAACAAGACTAGTCATCATTATTAAGATTCTATATGCTTTCATCTCTAATTATATCTTCCAAACTATTATTATCTTAATAATCATCAAAATCTTCATCAACTTAAAGATGCTCAGGGTCCTACTTCTCAGACAATTCAAAAAGATATTTCTTTCTTTTTTCTAATAAGAATTTTCCAACTCCAACATCAAGGAAATAATCAAAGATATCTTCTGAAACTGCCCCTTCCACCTTCATGTATTCTTTGAAGTCATTCTCATAGGTGAAAGTAGTGTTTCCACAATGCATTAACATTTTTCTTCGTTAAATTAATGCCCAACTTTGATGATAAATATTGTAAAAACCAATGACTCTTACTAAAGTAAGATCAGTAACTAATTCGCGTCGATTTGAAAACTATTCTTGTCGTTGATCATAGAGAACATTGTAATCCATAATCTAAACAAGATAATGAGCTGGTTTAAATTTTTCATTTTTATTCTCGATTAGCGCACAATGTATCTCCACATATAGGCATCGATTATTTGGAATTTTTGTTGGACCTTTAGGAGATGTTAGAATCCAATGGATCCTTCTGAACATGCATTGTTGGAACTTGGTTAATTTTGAGAGAAATAGGTTCTTGGGATTTGGGATTTTCATAAAGTAAGGTATCATCCCGTATCTCGAGGCTTTAATGATGGGGACATTTGGAGAGATTAAATTTTTTGGAAACTAACATCACCAACTCCAGACCTATCGGGAAAGTAGATCGTTGTATTCCATGACTCCCAAATATCATTAAAATAATTATAATAATAGTCGATGCAGGTTGCATACCACTTATTGAATCATTTTTCTTGAATATGAGAAGTTACTTTTGCTTGGATATCGTAAGTACATCTAAGGTAATTAACTTGTAACTTTAGAAGGGAAAATCTTTGGCTATTAGTTAGGCAGAAGATAGCATACCAAAATGTGTTCCACTGTTTGTATGGAATTTCAAATTATCAATAGGGACTTTACTAGAAGGAGAAATATGTTCTAGTAATAATGACATTTCATTATGAATTTCCTCCTTTTCTAGTAGGAGCTCTGCTCTGATGATCACCATTGGTAAGTGCTCGAGTTAAACTAGCTGCTAGAGAGTTCTTCGATCCCTATATATATTCAATAGAGAAGAAAAACTGATTAAGCTATAATTGCCAACACAAGAGTTGCCATTGCACTTGCATATTTGACAAATTCCTTTCACAAAACCAAGTATTTCTTTACAATCAGTTCGAATAAAAAAATATTTTTGGGATAAAAAGATTAAAAACTTTTCAATCCCCCTTATGACAGAAAGGATTTCTTTTTCTATCGTGGGATACATTCTGTCTTATTAAAACTTCCACTGTAATATTTGCAGAGCTTTTCTCATTATTTGATTTTGAGTACTGCACTCCAGTTATCATTGCTGGCATCTGTTTCAAGGACCAATTCATCTTCATTAGGCAAATTAAGAACAGGAAGATTTTTATGCATCTCTTTGAAGTCCTGGACAATCTTTTAATTGCTAGGGGTCCATGTCCAACTTTCTTCTTTCTTAAGTTTCTACTGCAATGACTTTCTTAATTTAGCTAGATGTTTAATAAAGCCTGAAGCATGGGTAAGGCATCCTAGAAACATTCCGAACTGTTTCCTATCTTCAATCTTTTCAGAAATTTTTTTTATTTTTTCTAGAATATGTCTTTGTAGAATGATTTGTCTAGCATTTATCTCTAGAACTAGAAACTCAAATTTCTTATTTAGCATAAATGCATTTGTTCTGACCAAGTATAATACCATGATGCATCTTTGGGTGACAGCCAAAACATCATTTTTGTGCTGCTCTATGGTTTTGAAAATGACAAGGATATCATCTATATAAACCAAACAACAATGATTAAGATCTTTAAAGATGTTATCCATTCTTCTTTGAAATTTTTGAGGTGTATTCTTTAGACCAAATGGCATTACCATCAACTCATATGTCCTTATGGGGCACTAAAAGCAGTTAATGGAATGCTTTCTTCATCCATTTTAATTTACGAACATCCGCTTTTGCAATCCATTTTCGAAAACCAAGAGCCTCCTTGAATTCTGTTGAAAAGGACTGCTTTATTAGAAATGTAATAACCATCAAATACGGTATTATCATTAAGGTTTTTGTAAGTAATTACCATTCTTACTTTTTCTCTTTTTTCTTCTGCCTGATTTCTTACCATGAAAGTAGGACTGGTGTGAGGACTCTTGCTATTTCTGATTAATCTTATCCAGAAGTTCTTTAATTTGTTTATCAAATTCTTCAATGTCCTGGTGTGTATACACCATTTGTTTAGCTCGGATAATAGTGTTGGGATTTAATAAAGTGATTTTAGCAAATGTTTTATCTTTATTCCAAAATTTTAGAGGATTACCAGAGTAGAGTTCTTTATATAATTTCTCTTGTTGTTCAATAATCTTCTCTTCAATAGATAACTCAACTAATGAGATTGTCAGTGCTATTTTTCGTTGTGTTGGCATTATCTTCCCACTACGCAGGCTACGTGTACCTTTATTGGGATATAAATGCTATTAGGATTTATATTGGTAGCTTCATAGCATATTTTCATAGTCATATTTTTGACTAATTTATCCTTATAGATTGGTTCATTAACAGTTCTTGCTTTGTACCCAATAACCTTTCTATCAAGACTCATACTTCTATCAACTCTGTATCTTGCCGATTCAAAACTCATTCTATTCATTTCACTGGTCATGTTAATTATATCATCTTCTTTAAGCTCTTGTCTAGCTGATGAACACCCTTCTCCCCATGCAGATCTTGTGGTCATGCTTCTTAATAATTGGGGTTTAACGGTAATCTTATCATTCTTATTAATTTTTATGGCATTTTTCTTATTGATTTTAGCGGGGTTGACAAAGCTAGAAATCCATAATCGTTCAATTTTTATCTCTTGAGGATTTGATTTAATCCTCTACATTTTTTGCATAGGGGTAGAGCTTTCAAATTCTTTGCCTCTATCATTGTCACCTTAGTTTTCAGATCTATTGTGTTATCTAATTTGTAGATAATTTTTCAAAATATTTTTAATGGATATCCTCCTCTTTTCATGTCCATCACAACTGTTTTTATCTTAAGGGATATGAACTTTTTAACCAATTCATCCTTTAGACTCAAATAATATCCAGGTGATCTATTACATAAATTGGTCTTAATTCCTGTGATAATTTGATTATTAAATTTAGTATGCCTAATATCACAGAGTAAGGCATAAAGATCAATATCCTTGCCATAATATTATAATGGAGTGATTTGAACTTGGATGGTTTCAACATGGATATACCTGTACTTTTTATCTTTATTATATTTAAGGATGTTTTTCCAATTAATGAGATTAACTTTTTAACATCATATTCACAATCTTTTATTTCTAAATCTCCTTCCATCACTTCGTATACATACTTAGTTTTCAATTGAAAGATGAATTTTTTTATAGATCATGTCCTTCTAGATTATGGGAAGAATCCAATCTCCTTTAACTTCTTCATTATTATTGTCTATAACAAACTCCTCACCTTGAAGATCACCAAGACTAATAGAGCCACTTTCCGTCATATGACTTATTTTTTCATAATCACTTTCTTCATATTCATTTCCAATATAATTTCAACATTTCCTTTGTTATTACTTAGGGCTAGATCTAATACCTCATCTTCACTAAACTCAACATAATTTAAGCTTCCCAAGGTTTTAATAAGCTTGTTATTCTTCATATTTTTTTATTCATTAGTATAATGTCCTACTTCTCCGTATACCCATCATTTGTAGTTGTNNNNCCCTGCCGGACAATAGGTGATTTTCCTAAAAAATCTTCATTTTTTAGGACTTGGTTTGTTATAATATTTTCTTCTATATTTCTTATCCCTTTGCTTGTTAAAACTCTTTTTCTTATAGAATTTTCTTTTCCTTCTTTTTTTCAGGTTCCTTTCCCCATTGGTGAGGTGAATCCCAACAAGTTAAGAATTACTTCTTAATTTTATTTTACTTTGGAGATCTAGATACTGTCATTGACCCATTTTCGTAAATAAGAAATTTTTTGAACCAAGGGTGTCAATGACATATGCTCTTTTAAGTCATGTAATATATTTTTCATTAATTATGGAATTGATATGGCAATTTGTCATAGAACATTACAAGATTAGCTTCATTATGCCCAATTTTATACTAATACTGACTAAATTCAGCAATATAATTTTTCAGATATCTTATATCCCAATATCCTATATTATTAATCTTTCTGTACCACTCTCTTGCCTTTCTTCATAATCAAGTTTAGTTCCAATAAATTTGGTTTCAACTTCCTTGCATAAATTTTTGAACATTGTAGCTGGTGTTTTCATCATTTTTAATGTATTTTTACCATATTTGTTTAACGAATCACACCAGTTAGCTACAATGTCAGAAAAATTATGTTCGATGTAGTTTAGGAAATTTGTAGCAGTTCATGTAGTATTCAGATTTAAGACGCTATTCATGCGTCTTTTTGAATGCTCAAATATTTCTTCTCTATTACAAACTCCATCTATGTTTAAAATGTATCTGATAAACCTCTATTTTTACCTCTTTCGAAACAAATTTGGCCCCTCCTTTCAGTGATTTTTCGGTTGAATTTCAAAGCATAGGGGCCGAATGGGCCTCCTTTACTCGGAATTTGCTTATGCGAGATGTAGGAGTTTCGGTTGAAGGAACGAGGAAAAGTTGCTAATGCCGCGTGAAAGGAAGGCCAAGAGGGCAGATTTTGAGCGAATGAAGAGGTTGTCGAGGCCCAGAGGACAGGGATGGGGACCCCATGCCAGGAAGCTCGACCATTCCAAGATAGAACGTGAGAAGTAGCAACCAGAGAAGTGGCATGACAGTGCCACATTAATTCCTGCGCGACTAAATGTTTCGTCACGCCTACAGTTTATAATACTTTATAATTTTCTTAGAGCTCTCGAAAAGGGGCGATTTTTAGGTCTTTCTATGCTAATTATTTTCTCAAATTCAAAAGCATTAGATTGAAGTTTTGATTTGGTATGAATTTGCGCGATTACTCTTGGAAATCAATTGAAGTACGTTTTCATTCTCCCTTCG
Organism: Stenocereus thurberi; assembly: GCA_002740465.1. Lineage (NCBI taxonomy): Eukaryota > Viridiplantae > Streptophyta > Magnoliopsida > Caryophyllales > Cactaceae > Stenocereus > Stenocereus thurberi. Next base: position 9,299 of record NCQT01095230.1, on the reverse strand, counting down.
TTGTGATCTAAATTAAAGTTTGTAATTTTGGTGATGTCTTCTAAACTCTTGTTCTTGATTATGATTAGAAGTATGATTAGAGGCTAAAATAGTAGTCTTGAATTGGAAGCAGCCCCTATTGTGCAAAAGTGAATCATGTCCTAGGTTTTTGTGAATTGTGTCTATGATTGCAACTCGAATTCCTACATACTATGCCAACTATTTGTTGAATTGCTTGAAAGAGTTTTATTCACTGTTTCTAATTAGGGTTTAGGAGATCAACAAAAGTTGAATCCATTATTTAGTGCGATTTTGTGGGCAATTAATCTTTCTGACGTGAAAACAGTTAGGGCTTCAATTGAAATTATTTGATTGTGAAATCCTGTGGCTTTGATAGTCTTAGTTTCATGAAAATAGATAACTAAGGTTAATTTAGCCAGTTTATTGATCTTTGAGAGAAGGTTTAGATGCGCTCTAAATCGTAATCCTTTCCACTTCGATTTATTCATGGGCATGGTTTGTTTGATTTGGTCATGATTCATATAGTACAATAGTGTGGTGAATCCCAATCTAAGACTCTTGCTAATATTGGATTAGATAATTTAGCAGTTTTCAGCAGAATAGTACTGCTAGTTAGTAACATTCATCTAAAGTAGACTTCTGCCCAACTTGAGTGTTATAAGTTGAATTCGGTGATTAGAACCAAGGTCATTGTGAAAACAACATGTACTTCCATTGCTAGACCTGGTAAAACTGACTTGAGACCCGAAACCTGAACTGAACGACCCGGATCCATACCCGACCCGACACCCGAAATATACTCACCCAAAAGTGAACCCGAAATTCGAATTGACCCGAACCGAACCATACCCGACCCGAAATTTTTTACGATGTTGCTTGTTTTGGTATGACGAGCGTATTTGACAAAAAATTGGTGGACTCGAAATTGACTCGACCAGAACCATACCCGACCCAAACTGAAAAGACCCGAAATGTCACTTAACCCGAATATGACCTAACCCGAACTTGACCCGACCCGTACGCGAACTGAAGGACCCATTTGCCAGGTCTAGCCGTTGCTAGCTACAACTGGCACCGTGCACTTGCAGTAACATTTTAAGACAACAGTATCCCATTTGACTAATTGAAGTAAGACCAATTTCTTCAAGTGTTATAGTTTTTCTTAGAATCAACCCGAAGGAAAAATTGATTGTATATCTGGGTGGAACGTGCCTGGGTCTTATAAGATGAGTATTTCTTCTAGAAGGTTCATCAAATTCTTTAGGCTTAGGAACAACATTGTTAGCTACATTGGTCTCTACTTCACCTAATTCGAGTTCTTCTATAATTTCATTGATCTCATCTTCGACAGTCATTTTACCATTTTTTAATCTAGTTTTCCTCTAGCTTCTTCTAATGGTAATATATTAAGATCTTCTAACTTAATCAGATTCATCTGTTGATATATTTCTTATTTTAATTAGACATTATTTGTCTCTTCATTATCATCAGACAATAAGTCGTATTTATCACTAATTGTGCCCAAGATCTTGTTTAATTCTTTTGAATTTTGTTCTTTTTCAAATATGTTATGTTGTTCTTCAAGAGTATATTGCTTATACCCCATTCCCTTCTTCCTTTTCTGCTTTTTCAGTTGATCTTTCTCCTACTTCTTTTTGGATTTTTATACCATGCAAAGGAAATCAACTTTTGTTTTTTAGGTTTTGGGAATGATATTTATACTGAAATGGAGTATTAATACTGAACGTAACTTTTCCACCATGTCTAACTTCGTTAACTAAAGAGAAGTGTATTATAGATAATTGCTTCTTAAACTCATTGATTTCAATCTTAATTTTTTCTAATTCTACTTTAATTTGAAAACTATATCAGTGATATAGTTTAATTGAGGTGATACTGTAGAAATTCCTTTCAGTGAGTATACAATGTGTGAATAATTAAGACCAGGGCAAGCAGGTGATGATTCAAGTATTAATTATCTTAATTATCTTAATTAGTTATTAATTATCTTAATTATCTTAATTATTTTTTGTCACATGACTCTGATACCAGTTGGAAGAAGACTTCGAATAGTACTAGTTAGGAAGATATCACATACACAATTTCGGATTTTTCGAAAATAAGTTTTTAAAGATTTGGGTTATATTTGCAAATATGAAAAGTTTTGGGAGTTACGAATAAATTTCAACAATGATTTGTCCATCAAATGTTAAAGGTGCAATAACCAATGGTTCTGATACTGACTTTTTCAAAAAGGTGGTCCTGCAAATGAATACACTAAAGTTCAATATACCAAAATGCAAAATTGCCCAGAGTTAGTTAATACAACATTTTTATACCTTTATTATTCAGATTATGTGATTACTCTCAAATTGGACCCAATGTTAAGTAGGATCCTATACCTCATGGGTACCAAGCTAATGTGGTAAATATGCAAGGGAGAAAAGGGAGAGGTACATAAAAGGTCAGACTTTTCCCCTTTTTTCGAATAGTTGATAAGGTCAAAAAGGTCGAGAACACAAATAAAATAACATAACAAAGTAACAAAAAATAGATATCAATAAGCAACCACAACCACCCTATACCATACAACTGCAATATATAGTGCCCGCACACCACCTTTTTGGTCCCTAGTGAAATTCGATCTTATGTTTCCTATGTGAAAGCTAAGATTCTGTCTAGATGAAGTTGTGCTTTATTATATATCCTCATATGAACTTGGCATATATTTTACAAATATGTACAATAACATTAGTAAGATTTTATGGGTCTAATTTGATTTAAATTAGTGAATTAATTTACTTGTTGTTAGTACATTTTATTAAGAGGCTGTTTTGTGAGGAATTGGATGTGGTCATCTAGGAGATACCTCGGAGCGAGAAACTTTTCATAGGATGAGACTTCAATGGCCATATTGGTATTGACTCAGGCGGGTATGATACGGCCCACGAGGGTTTCGGTTTTGGGGAGAGAAACACCAGAGGAGTCTCTGTGCTGGACTTTGTAGTGGTCTATGAATTGTTGGTGGTAAACTCCTTTTTCAAGAAGGAAGAGGACCACTTAGTGACCTTTAAGAGTGGCTCCGTGAAGACCCAAATTGATTACTTTCTGACAAGGGCAGATAGTCGGAGATTTTGCAAGGACTGTAAGGTGATTCCTAGTGAGTATATAGGAACTCAGCATAGACTACTAGTATTGGATGTGGAGTTCAAATGTTCAAAGTGGAAGAAAAGAAGAGTCGGGGACTCTAGGGCTAAGTGGTGGACTCTCACAAAGGAGAACGCTATGTTATTAACAAAGAGAATTACTGAAGAAGGAGTTTGGAGGCGGGTAGAGGATGCAGATACAATGTGAAAAGCAATGGTAGATTGTATCCAAAGGTCAGCTAAAGAAGTTCTAGGTACTTCTAGAAGGGGTGGTAACAAAATGAAGGGTGCCTGGTGGTAAAACGATGAGGTAAAGGAGAAAGTCAGGAAGAAAAAAGCGACATATGCGGATTTCATGAACAGCAGAGTGGATGGAGAGAGAGATGTTAGTAGAGCTAGATATAAGGCAGCAAAGAAAGTAGCCAAGAAAGCTGTTGCGGTAGCTAAGAGCATGGCTTATGATAGGTTGTACCATAGACTGGAGACCAAGGAAGGAGAGAATGATGTCTTTAAGTTGACGAGGGCTAGGGAAAGAAGAACAAGGGATTTAGATATTATGAGGTGCATTAAGGATGAAAATGGTAAGGTGTTATTGAGGATGCAGAGATCAAAGGGAGATGATAAAGATACTTTTCCAATCTCCTCAATAGTGAAGGGATGGAAGATGCCCGAAGCAGGGAACGAGAGTGTGGTAAGAGGAGTACGGATCCGTGAGAGTGTGGGCATATCGGCAAGGACGAAATTAAAGAGGTCATGAGGAAGATGCCCAGTGGGAAGATAGAGGGTCCAGATCAAATACCGGTAGAAATGTGGAAGTGTGGAAGTGAGGAAGGTTTAGAGTGGCTAATAGAGCTTTTCAATGTTATTTTTAGGACCGCTAAGATGCCCAAAAAATGGAGGTCTAGCACAGTTATCCTTTTATACAAGAACAAATGGAATATTCAGGATTGTAATAATTTTAGGGGTATAAAATTGCTCAATCACACTATGAAGTTATGGGTAAGGGTGATTGAGAGAAGGTTGCAGAAGGATGTTTCAATTTTAGTGAACCAATTTGGTTTTATGCCAGGCAGGTCAACCATAGAGGCGATTTACCTCCTTAGAAAACTCATGGGTTTGTATAGGGATAAAAAGGTGGATCTCCACATGGTGTTCATTGACCTGGAGAAAGCTTATGATAGAGTTTCGGGTGAAGTTTTATATAGATGCCTGGAGGAGAAAGGGGTGCTACCCTTATATATTCGAGTTATTAAGGATATGTACGAAGAAGGTACGTAGGACGAGTGTTAGGATGCCAGGAGGGGTCACTAATAGCTTCTTCATTGATAGGGGCCTGCATAAGGGTTCCGCCTTGAGCCCTTTTCTTTTCACTCTAGTTATGAATGAACTTACAAGAGGGATTCAAGATGAAGTACCTTAGAGTATACTGTTTGCAGATGACATTGTTCTCATTGATGAGACCAGTCGAGGAGTTAATGACAAGTTAGAGCAATTGAGGTACACTTTGGAGTTTAGAGGTTTTAGAGTGAGTAGATCGAAGACGGAGTACCTTTATTGTTATTTCAGTGGAAAGGTAGATGCGGGGGGAGAAGTCACCCTGGATGGGAGGCCGATACCTAAGGTCGATAAGTTTAAGTGCCTAGGCTCGATCATTCAGCAGAATGGGAATATTGACAAAGATATTAACCAGCGAATAAAAGTAGGCTGACAAAAATGGAAGTATATCTCAGGTGTGCTGTGTGATAAGAGGGTGCCTCTTATATTGAAAGGCAAAGTCTATCACTGCCAGTGCGTGAACGCACGGCCGTGCACCAGCCTGTGCGTAGCTTCTAGTCCTGCAGCACGGTTGTGCACTCCTGCAGCACGACCGTGCACTTCCTACAACTCTCACTTGTGCTCTTGGGGCTTCATTGGACCGCTACGCCCCCTTCAAATCGCTCGTAAAGTCTTCCTTTCTATCAGAACCCGAGAATTTCTCCTGAAAGTAAGAAAAAACACACTATAAGCACAGTTGAATCAAAGGAAGTGAATTTGACCCTTTTTCATATAAACTTAATATGAAAATACCGAGAAAAATGGGTCAAATAAGGGCTAAAATGGGGTCAAAAATAAGTGTAACAATCGCATGGTAGTTAGACCGGTCGTTCTTTATGGATCGGAATGTTGGCCTCTCAAAAAGACGCAAGTTTAAAGGCTGACGATAGCAGAGATGAGGATGATAAGGTGGATGTGTGGTTATACGAGGATAGACAGAATTAGGAATGGAGTTATCAGGGACTTAGTTAAAGTAGCCCCTATCGGAGATAAGATGAGAGAAACAAGACTCCGATGGTTTGGTCATGTGAAAAGGAGGAGTGTAGATGCTTCAGTGAGGAGATATGAGAGGATGAACATCCCCAAAGGAAAAAGAGGGAGGGGACGACCAAAGAAGAGCTTAGACGTGGTGATTAGAGGTAACTTGAAAGTTGTTAGTTTGACGGAGGAGATGGTTTAGGATAGGAAGTTGTGGTGGGATATGATTAAGACCGTAGATCGCAAAGAGTAGACCCTGTAGTTTTCTTTTGGTTGTTGTGGCTTAGTGCTAGTAGGTGCTCTTCTCGTATGTAGTGTTTGTATGCAGGTTGTACTGTCTTCCGAGGAGAGTTCTCATCTGGCTACCGCTGGTTATCCAGGTATATTGCCTTCTTCCATTATATTGTCCTTTTATTTTATAGCTTCAGCAACCGATCTTATATTTATCTTTTATTTATCTCGGGCATTCCTTGCTACAGAATCTTTCGGGCATTCCTTG
>NCQT01095201.1:6494-17547 GCA_002740465.1 Stenocereus thurberi | reverse complement strand
TTCACTCAACATGAGAAGGTCTCTCTTTTTCTCACTTCCCACCCTGGGTTTAAATTTGTGGACTTGGTTTTGTGGTAATAGTTTTAAGACTATCTTTTCCTTATCAATGACCAAAGAGTAAGTGTTCTTGAACCCATTATGCATGATATGTCTATCAAATTTCCAAGGCTGACCCAAAAGTATATGACATGCACTCATGGGTACCACATCACAAAGCACATTATCTCTATACTTTCTACCAATTGAAAAAGAGATGAGTGCTTGTTTTGACACCTTAATATTGCCACAATCATTGAGCCATGTAAGAGAGTATGGCTTGGGATGTGAAATGGTAGGAATGCCAAGCTTTTTAATGAGTGTAGTTGAGGCTACATTAGTGCAACTTCCACCATCAATGATCAAGTTGCAAACCTTGTCTTGTATGGTGCACCAGGAGTGAAAGATCATGTCTCTTTGAGCCTTGTCATAAGGAGTGTCTGGGGTGTGTAAAACCCTCCTCAAGACAAGTAATTTACCTTCATCGACCTCAAGTTGAGTCTCTTCTTCCATGTAGTCCGATTCTTTCTCATGAGCCTCCTTTTGAGTCTCCATTAATAGGGCATCTACTTTCTCAACCTCTTGGATAGTCATGACCCTTTGGTTGGGAAAACCATATTGGAAGTGTCCATACCCTTGATACTTAAAGCACTTTTTGCCCTCAAGTTTCTTAGACAATTCCTTTGGTGAAGGAAGAGCCACGGCTTTGCCCTTGTTAACCCATGAGGTGCCTTCGGGTTTAGGAGGAATGAAGGGCTTGAATGGGGTTTTTGAACTTATTTGCTCCTTAGGAAATGGCTTGGTGAAGACCTTCTTTTCTTTCTTTCTCTTCTCAACCTTGAGAGCTAGCTTAAAGACATCATCCAAGGTGAAGTAGGTTTGAAGTTCCACCTTTCTTGCAATAACAGGGTTTAACCCGTTGAGAAGCCTAGCTACGGTTTGCTCTTGGGGTTCATGGATGCCTCCCCTTAAAAGGAGTTGATCAAACTCCCTCATGGATTCACCCACACTCATGTTATTTTGCTTGAGTGAAAAGAGTTAGTTGTAGATGTCTTGCTTGTAGCTTTCCGGAAGGAACCTCTTGTTCATGAGAGTTTTAAGTTTCTCCCATGAGTTGATCTTTCTCTTGCCCTCTCTAGCCCTTTGCTTCTTGATGTTTTTAAACCACAAGGAAGCATACCTTTTGAGTTTAAGAATAGCAACCTTGAAACTTCTTTCATTATCATAGCTTTTAGCTTCGAAGATTCGGCCCATGGCTTGAACCCATTCAAGGTACTCATTGGGATTCAAGTTGCCATTGAACTTCGGGGGTTCAACTTTGATATCTCTAAACTCATCCATAGGAGGTCTTCTACCTCCCCTTCTGGGATTGCTTTCTATACTTGAATCACATGAATAGTCAGCTTCATTCCCATGACCATTCGGTTCTGGAGCTCGTCGGCCTCCTTGGAGGATAGTGAATTGCTCAAGTTGCCTACTAAGTTGGATCACACTTTGTTGTAGGCTTTGGAAGGCATTATCTTATCTCATCATATGAGCTTGTTCTAAGCTCATACCCCTTAGCACCCTTGTTGTTTAGGGAGAACTAGTGGAAGGGTTCTCTTCATCAGATATGGTGAAAGCGGGAAAGGAGAAGAGAAGATGTCAAGATTCGGATAGAAGGAGGCACGGTCGTGCTATGGAAGCACGGTGTGGAAGCAAGCTGGGAGAGGAGTGGCACGATCGTGCTTGGAGGCACGGGGAGGCCGTACTTAAATTCTGGCAGGTGAAGGAGTGGCACAGTCATGCCTTATGGCACGGGGTGACCGTGTCGTTTTTCTGGCCGTGTGCACGGTGTTGGTGGATGGACAATTTATGGGGAGGTTTTGGTAGGGGTTTCTGTTTGGTTGTTCTGTTTGACTTTTATAGGAGAAAATTAAGTGTATGCTACGGTTTGGCTTGAGGAAGGTAGTAAGCCAAGGTTGTTTAGGAGAAAATCAAGCTAGTGAGGGGTATCACTTCACTAAGGTTTTCAACACAAGGGAAACGAAACTTGACAAGGATGAAACTAAAGTATGAAAATGTAATATAAACCCAAGAACAACAACCTAGGTTTGCTCTGATACCAAATGGAGCGTGAGCTAAATGGGCCGGATGAAGCTTGCTTGAGTTTAGTAGCAAATTTCCTCTTAGTAACAAGATATGACTTGATTTAAAGGCTAGGCCACCAATCGAGACTAAGGATCCATCAAGAATTGCTTAAAGACTATGCCACCCACAATTCTATAAAGGATTCCACTCAAGACTCGCCACCTTTGAGAAAGGATAAAGAGAACTTAAGATTTTTAGAGAGAGAGAAAGCTTTGAGCTATTTCATATATCATTCAAATCTGAAAATTACATCCTAAGGCCTCCCTTACATAAAAGAGCCTTGTACAACCTGAAAGAAAGCAGGAAAAGGCGTTTTCCAATGTCCAAAAAGCAAAGGGAAAAGCAAAAAGCAAAGCAAGTACAAAGGTGATAGTGATGTTGCCCTGTCGCTTTTAGTGCACAATTTTCAACTTCTAATAGCTATAACTTCTGCCATACTTATTCAAATAAGCTCAAACAGGTGTTGTTAGAAAGCTTGGAAAGTCTATTTGTAGATGGATCAAGTGGGAAGGCATTTGGAGCTACTGTTTGGAAGTTACAGCTCAAAATCTCCAAGTGGTCTAGACTTGATTAGAATCTGCAGCTTGCTGCAAGTGACTTCATTTGACCTATCTCCCAATGACTTAACCTAGAACTATTTTTATGCCCTTTTAGCTAACATAAGAAGGTTCCTAAAAAGTGGGTTTGCACCATTTAAACCCATACTAAGCTTGCATAATAAAGCCCACAAAACCGGGTTTAAATCGAGTTAAATTGCAGCTAGCTTATACCTTGCTGTGTTAGGACTTTCTTATTATTTTTGAGGGTTTAACTTCATTTTGATGGACAAAACCCTTTAGAAGGCCTCTTAACCTTCCTAAAATATAAGAGTCACACATCCTAAAGGGTTTAGGATGAGGTTAGAATTGGCGCTTCAAATCAGCACATGGGCCAAGTCTCCTTTGATGGAGCTTGTGAGCATTAAAGAGGATGTGGGAGCTCTCTTGGACTTGAGTGGGCATGAAACTTGCTTCATAAGAGTAGAGTGTTGATTGCCTTGCTAGGAAGTATTGTGTCCACTATATGCTTTTTTAGAATTCTCTTCTGGCACAAGGCATGTACACTTTTACACATTGTAATAACCAGAGGGAGTTTCGATAATGTATCCAAAGGTCCAATGCATTTTTGTCAATTGGGGCAGAGCAATCGCAAAAAATTGAGGCAGTTAGGGATGCCACAATCCTTAAGCTATAAAACATTTCCCTAGATTAGGAAGGGTATATGTCTTTCACGTGCTAACCAGATTTCAACTCTGTTATTTCTCCTAGCTCCTCCTATCCTTACAGGTTCAACTGGGATCAAAGCATAGCAATGATACGGATGCTCACTGGGCTCAACGCCACTATTCATCGCATTAGGTAGTGGTGCAGTTGCCATAGGGGTGATGATGTGGTCGAGGTAAGTATCTTACTCATGGAACCCTTTGGCTTCTTATTTACTTTCTTTTACAAAGTGTCTTAGGTTCGCTTGATTTTTGCTCAGGAGGCATCTTATCGCCACCATTTTCAGGTTCCTGTGTTTGGGAGACTTAGTCATTGCCTTCTACGGGCCATCCGGGTCAAGGAAAATGGATATGGAATGTACTTCTTCAGAGATTTCAAGGTCACCAACAGGGACATCATATAGTCAAGTCCCTCTTCTTGGGTGGTCCCTAGGGCCGCTTTCCCACTAGGGGCAAGGGATTGCTTTTTCAGGTGGGCTGAGTAAGAAGACTCCTCTACTTAGCCCCCAACATGGATGGGCTATGGTGATTTACCTAACTCCAGCATGACCTTTTGGAATTGAGCGGGGCATTCATGTTTTCTAGGGCATTTTGAGATTTCTCGACATTCTTGGGTTGGGTCTCCTTTATGTTCAATGTGCACGCTTCAGCCTCCTTGCCAGTTGGTGGATCTCAGTCTGATAGATCCTAGTTTATCAAGTTATCCCTATCCGCCTACGACTCCTATAGTAAAAGTGCATCCTGAGGAGGATAATGAAAACGAGGAGGCAAGTCCCTTTTATTTTTGTTTTGTTTTGGTCGAAAACAATTTGAATAATCTATACTTTGTTTGTATTGTGGATGTTTACTTTTCTTCTATGTTTCTTCTTTTTTCTTTGACCTTAGAGCTTAAGTTTTTGCTATACATCTTATCGTTCTCTTCTTTGTCCATTGAATACATTTGCAAAGTTATAAAGATCACAATTGAACCCCAAAAAAAAGTTATAAAGATCACAAGAACAAGCAAAAGGTTCCAAGCAAATTTTGATTTTACAAATAAAAACTTTAAGATTTTTGAAAATTTTTTTGGAGAAGAAAGAATTATGAGGTCAAAAAAACTAAAACCTCAGGCCCCTCATTTTATATAAAAATTAAATATGCTTGGAGGAGGGAAAGGAGACTAGATTCAAAAAGATTTTATTTTAAATTCTATAAAATGAAGAAAATATTTACAAGATAATAAGGGATGGTAAGTACACAAATTTGGCAACTTTATTTTGGAAATATCTCGAAATATGCATCTAAGGCGAAAAAGGGATTTGAACTCTCGTTAGTTGACTTGGCGGCATGATTTAAGGCATCCACTGGCCCTTGAATTAGACAGCTAGTTTCTAGTGGTGGGAAGAATGATTTCGCCTATGGGCATCTTTACATGCACTTCATCTTTACAAATCTCAAGCCATTGTGGTTATTTTGCACTGCTTTTAGATTTCTTCTCTTGAATATTCCTCTCTAGATTTCTACTGTCCTCATTCCAATGGCTTCCTTGAGTGAGGTCTTTTGCACTTGGATCGATAATCTAGGCATTGACAACTTTAGAGCATTTATACCGCGTGCTCCCGTGTATGTTTGTGTGCGTGTGTTTTTTTGTTTTTTTGGGGCACTGTGCATCCTTGAGCTAGACAATAATTTTCTTGTTGTTGCACATCAGTACTATAATAGGAACCTTCATGTCTTCTAATTTCCTAAAAGTGAGATATGCCCCTTATTAAAGAGACAATATTATGTTACCTGTGTCGAAAAGGCTATGTTGTTATTCTAAAAAGCAAGGGTAACTATGCAAAATATCTTCAATGGTTGCTGTTTCTCAATAGTGAAGAAATTAAGATGACCACTGATAGGATTCTATTGATATTCTATAAATTATTAAACATTTTGTACCAGAGTCAAGATCTTCAGACATTGCTCATCAAAGGGAATACATCTTGTACTCTCTGAATCACTATCTTTTTGTTAGTTAGAATAATGTTGCTTCCATTTCCTAATTAATTCTTCATATTATTGAAAATAAAAATCATGTACCTATCATCCTACTAGAGACAATTTTGAACTTGGATAAAGTGGCTGGGATACATAATCACATACTTAACTGTGGGACCCCTCTATTATTGCAGATCTAAAAGGTTTTCCTTTTCATATCTTCTTTTCTCTTTGATTTATGATTCTTTTTCTTAATATTATTTTTTGTGCGCAAATTTGGCTACGTGAACTATTTCAACTTATCACGTCAAGGACATAAGAAGTTATCATGTCTATGAATTTATAGTCCATCCTATTCATTGCCGTAGGAGGCCTCTTTTTCAAGTAAAGTGCTAGGATGATTGCTTCCATGGTAAGAGATCAAGGGCTTTTGGATGCTAAGTGGGCGAGCCAAACATGTGGTTTTGATTGGCTTGGAAGTCTTTACTTACATCCTCCCTCCACAATTGTCCAGATAGTTTGGTAAAAAATAGTGTATTCCTGATTTTGAGCTGAAGATGCCTCATTTAGCTAAACAGAATGTGCAAGGTACCCATTCATGGAATGCTCTATGATCTTACTTAGTTTAGGTGTAAAGCCGAAGGTTGTTACAAAGAATTATGAGAACATTGTTGAGTGAAGGAAGTTGGAGATGCACTGAGTATGGAAGTAAGGAGTATTAGAAGCATTCCTGAGATATGGACTATTGTTTCCCTCCTCGTTCACTAAGAAAGGGAACGAGGGATGTTTCTCCTTGGTCTCATCATACTTGATTGGTTCCTCCTGTAAATCATATTTTCTAGGGGTTTCGTTGCTACTTTGCAATTATAGTGTAATAAGTCTTATATATTTTTAGCATTATAAACAAGATTTATGTTTTTTATTAAGCGCCCGAGAATATTTAATATAATAGTATGAAAAGTGTAAAATATTTTTGATCTTCATTTGATTATTTTTTTAATTATTGTTATCCTTGATTGATAGTCTTTATTTATTACTTGATGTTGGAATGGACCCTTGAGTGGGGTTTATATCCTTTCCATAAGTCTTTTTTTTCTTTTACTGAATTTTTTTTATATGTCCTTTTTTAAAGAAAAAGAAGAAATAAGGCTTGTTGGCCATTACAAGGTTTAGCGACATTGAGCTCGTTACTGGGACTTAGCAACAATCTTGTTTATACAACTAGGCTCCAGTGACACACGTATTCGTGTGGGCTGGATCCTTTTTCCATTAGCTATCTTACCTAGAAATATAAATTTTAAGTTGGTTAATGTTTATGAAGTGGGAAAATTCACACCCATCTATGTCATTAATTTCACAAGCGCACATGAGAAAATTGCTCTGGTGTCGGTCCAACAAGGTCTAAACTTCCCTCAAGGATTAGTGACAGGTGCTCGAGTAGCCTTTATGACTATATCCCCAATATTAATGTTTGATCCTTTGTTGGCAATTTTCTAAATGATGGATGGCTTGTAATCATTTCACATCAATGCCAAATAGTCCTTATGTTGGGCTCATATCTAATTGATTTCGGACATTTGCCTTTCTAAAGCAGCACATATTGAAGACATTTTGAGTTATGTTAGAGTACTGCTTCTATCTTGAACATGGGAGAGAATTATGTCACTCTCGTAGACTGCCTTATGGAGGTCCTATATCCCTACAGGCGAAAGAAATTTTTGTACGAAAATCTTTGTAATTTTCAATCATCTTGTTTAAGATGTTTGTGATGTTCTATTTACTGCTTATTGGTGGTGGATTACCGTTGTTGCATTTTACATGNCTGAGCAATTTTGTTATCTTGTATTTGAAGTGAGAACCATGATCACTTATTAGTTCGTATGGAACTCTATGATAATAAATTTTGTTTATCACAATGAAACGCATGCCTTAAGCTGAGGTGAGAATGACATAAGATGTTGCCTTTACCCACTTGGTAAAGTAGTCGATTGCTACTAAATGTATTCATGGACATTGGCCCCTTTTGAAGTGATTATAACTATTATATGTTTATTCCCCAAATCAAAAAAGGGGAAGGGAAAGTATGGGTGTATACATGCGAAGGAGGTACATATTGTATTATGACATACCTTTTGCATTTTTTGTATCTCAAATAAACTAAAAGTACTGTTGTTCCATAGTTTTTCAATAATAGTCGTGCCTTTGGATTTGCTCAGATAGCAAATGACCATTCATGTGAGTTCCACAGTCCCCTCTACAAATTTCCTCCATGAGGTGATTAGGCTCTTACTCGTTTACAGATCATAAAAAGATGTTGTAGGTGGTTTTTGGCAGAGTACGCCATTGTTATTTATGAATTGGTGGGCTAAATTATGACATGCTCTTTGAGCTCATTTTGAGGAGTTGGAGGATACTTCCTTTCGAGGTGTAGTGCAATATGTTGGTACAGCGTGACGACCTTCTTCTAATAAGTCGGTTTGTTCCACCTGTTGGTAGCGATGAGCATCCTGGATTCCTTATCTTGTACAACAATCATGGAACCTATGTTTCTCATCATGATTTTCTTATTTGAGTAACGATCAAAGTCCAATAGAACTTCCTCCTTCCAAGTGATGAAGTCACACTTATTGGATATAAAGGCCGAAATCTTGACGTCATTATTATCATGTTTGATTTCTAGGAAAGAGGCCTTTCTTTCAATTGTTGTGATCATAGGATCGATGTTTTCATAGCGGCCTCTTTGATAATCATTTTTACCTTTTGCTGATGGGTTAACAGATTGGGTTTTTGGTCGTAAAACAAAGGACGGCCAAGCAAAAGGTTAAACATGGCTTGTATAACCTAGACAATCAACTTTTTTTCTATTCCCCAAACAATGATGTTAAGAGTAATAGTTCTGAGGATACTTCTATGAGTATTTTTATAGGCATGGAAGCTTTGAGTTGAAGACATTATGACTTTTTTAGTTATGCCTAACTACTTTTCTATCCCAACTGGGTAAACACTAACTAATGGTCCATTGTTGATTAAAGTTATGGATACGAACGTACGTGTCTAAGTAATGGTGAAATAGAGAATCGTGTTATGCTTCATCCCTTTAGATGAGAGATCTACATCACCAAAGATAATGGTCGATAGGGACATTTCAGTTATGGAAACACCCAACCAATGCTTAGGAGTTTCTAGAGCAGAGACTTCCATTCTTGTAAGGGCTTTGAAGAGCGCCTCATGAAAGGAAGAAACTAAGACCTTCAAGTAAAATGTGGGGCCTACAATGTCTTATTGAGCAAGTCTGACTTCATCCTCCTCATCCCATTTACCTACGCGATTTTAGTAAGAATTAAGGGAGTGGACCAGATATTCTCTAAGTCATCTTTTCGTACTCCTTTTATCTCATCTTGAATGAGGGTAGAAAGATTAAATTCGTCTTCTTTTTTTAGTGAAAATTGCAAACACAAAGATTAGTGGGTTAGGTTGTGTTGTATTAGGGATGGGCAATGTCCCATCATCTATTATATCCTCTATTGCATTTTTAAAGTTATGCATTGATCATTATGATGACCTTTTCCTGATGGTAATCGCAATAGGCATTAGTATTGTAATTTTACCTAGCTCTTTTTTTAGGGAAATTGGTTATAGAACCTATAAACTTAAGGAGCCCTTCATTATTGACCCTTTTTAAGGCTTCATTGGTCTTCATCCCAAGCAGAGCGAAAACTGTTCTTACGGTAGAATTTTAAGGCTTTTACCACATTAATTTCATGGATAGCCCTACTGCTTTGGTGATTTCTTATCTTTGTTGTAAGTTCCCTTATTATTTGATTAGCATTGTTTTGATTTTGTTGCATCTCTTCTTTTATTAACATTTCTACCTTGTGCAGCTGCAAGAAGGTGCATATGACATAGAACTTAAGATGACAATAAGTTGCCCATAGATTTTTAATGCGAACTTGTTCTTTCTTTATCGGATGATTTATAACCAAAGAGGGTTTGACCCTCCATCAAGCTAGAAAGTCTAGCAAGTTTTCTTTTTGCCTTGCTTGAGCAGTTCAAAATCAAGAAGTGCGGTGGGTGCTTCCATGTTGTATGAGTACTAGGCTAGGAACTCTTTAGCGATTGCATTCTATATATTAACCTTTTGTGGGTCCAGACAATGAAGCCAACTACTAATGGATCCCTTAAAGTGAGGAGGAATATTTAAGGAAAAAAAATTGTATCCATACCTTTCAGGTTCATGATAATGAGATGACAGGTCTTCTAACATCGTAAAAATTCAAATTTTTGAAAAGGGGGAACTTGGAAGCAACTTCCCCTTTGCAATTGGTCTAAAAAGGATACTATCTATGAGTTAATTCCCAAATAGTTGAGAGCTCCTTAAGAGTTGTTCTAAATTATTGACCCCTTGGGCTTCATGAACCGAGTGAATGGATACTACGTCATCCTCTTTCTCATTCTTAAACTCGAAATCATGTCGTTTCTTTATAAGATGAGTTTTTGTTGCTCATTGAGTTTGGCCTCAAATCAACTTTCCATTTGGGCTAACATGTCAATCATGAGGATTGCTGTTGTAATTTGTGGGATTGGTCTCATTCTCATAGTTGGCATTCTTATGGATGTCATTTTCAGCCATTGAATCTGTGGATTGGCTTTCAGAGCTTGTTGACCACCAAGAAACCTTGATTATCCCCTCTCCAAGGGCTCATTGCCAAGCCACATAATTAGATATTTTAAGAAAAGATAAGGGAAAGAAAAGGTATTGTTTTAGAAAAGAAGTTGCCTTGTTTTTTGGAAAAAACAATTTTAGCGCATAAAGTGAACCTCAATTAAACAATATAGGATAAGTTGAAACCTCAAATAGACTAAAACTAAACTAACCTGGAGGAGGCATAGAGGCTGGCTGCATGGTCTAGCTTGCTATTGGCCTTCTTCAACCCCCAGTAAAATGAAAAGCAATGCTGCCACACTATAGCAGCACCCTTTCACTATTGGTAGGACAAAATTCTAACCATAGATGGCATAGAACGTCATTGGATTCTATCATTAGGCAACTGACATGAAGGCCTTGCATTGTTAGTAGGGCTACCGCTTGCGGTCAAAAGAGTCACTAGACTGGGACTCATTTTATTAAAAAAAAAAAAACTCTTGATTCAAAAGGAATCATGTAAAGTGAACATAGCACATCACACATTCAAGTAGAAAGTGCACCTAAAGATGGCACCTAATAGAGTCGATGGTCTTGCATCCCATGTGGGTCCAATATGATGATGACTCTTTTTATCTCTAAAGTGCGACACTTTAGAGAGTTATATGGGGGTCAAGTTCATGTTGGATTGGGTACACTGCATCAAGGACTCCCATAAATTTTAGGAACAAGGTAAACTTAAAAGTGTATTGTACTAGTTGGGACTTGATACCTTATTCATTGCCATCGAGCCCAAGCACACATGTTGTGTGCCTAATGAATTTTAAAAAATTAAAAGATTTAGTTGCATTTCTTTCTTTTAAACTTCACCACTAATTACTTGCAAGCCACTAGTGGAGTTACCACTAAAAGCAAACCACCGACGATAAGGTCCGTCGGCTAGCCAAGGCCTCTATCAACCTTCCTATGAACTTGCCTTTCTCCTAGTCGGGGATGCATTCGGTGCTTTCGAAGTGGTAATTCTA
>NCQT01095194.1:2346-14069 GCA_002740465.1 Stenocereus thurberi | reverse complement strand
TTCAAGTAGGTTCACTCCCATCTATTGTCCATAAAAGCTTATCTTAGCCATTTAAACTGGTCATAATGACTAATAGCTTTGTTACTTCTTCTGGTAAAATCATTCATCACACAACTCATACTTTTGGTAGAATGTTTAGGATTCCCCCGTTCAAGCAGGTTCACTCCCAAATAATGGTTGTGTAGCTAAAATAGGCCATTGCTTGCTACTAGTCATGGCTATTACTAGTTTGAAAACACAACAAACGTTCTTTGTCAAATCATCACACTTTCACGCATAATGCATCTTGGACATATAAAAGGGAAGGGGTTTACATGTCTTGCATTCAAACACTTCATAATCATTTCAACAACACTATGAGCCACATATGGCCGCACAATCCACACGATCACAGTTAATTCACAATCCAGACTCCCTCCTCACAAGCACAGTACTACAAGGACCTCGAACCACTCATAGTTCTTCCTCAAACCATCCAACTACCATCTCGGTTTTAATTTCACAATTTAGCATCCTAGTCATTATGATATACTGAACAGCGATACATAACTTACACAACTTACCAATGCTGGACTTACCAATTAAACAACTAACAATTAGCAGAGCGCTGTAACCAACGGTTACAACCATGCACATATACATATGTACATATAAGCATTCTTACGAACTTTACTTGAAACGGACATCTAATATGTTAGGCTAAACTAACTAAGTCTGAAACATGATTGCATTCATGTATGGAAGTTAGGGGATGTAAACATGCTCAATTTATCATCTAAATGCTATGTCTAAAGCTATTGCATATGCATAATTCAACTGAATAGACAAGCGTTGATTCGGGCATTCATTCATTGACTCTAAGTTACATTTAGCCTATTGCGTCATTTAAGTATATTACGTTTCACGGCGTTCGTCTATCACACCATGGTTACTATGCCGGCCTAATTATGTCATTCAAGCTTAACATGAGTCTAGTCTTTATTTAAGCATGAAACGATTCACTATTTAGGCTAATATGGTCATTTAGACATAATACGATTTAAGTGTTTTACTAAGCATGCTTATTTATACCTTTTAAGCTTAACATGAATCGAATCTCTATTTAGGCATAAAACGATTCACCATTTAGGCTAATTGGGTCATTTAGGCATAATACGATTCTAAGCTTTCGTTTATCATATCAATGTTACTATTCGAACTATTTAGGTCATTTAGATATAATACGCTTTTAGGCATTCATTTACCATGTCGATGTTGCTATTCGATTCGACCTTTCAAACATGCATTAACTAAATGTACTAAACTTGATTCTAAACGTGCATAGCTTACTTTGAACCAAACTTTCAGGCACGTATTAACTGAATGTACTAAAATTGATTCTAAGCTTTGATATTTTGTTTTGAAACTATTAATTAGACATGAGCTAACTGCACATACTTGAATTGATTATAAACATGTATAATTCATTTCGAAGCTATTTTTCAAGCATGAACTAACTGAACTAACATGCATCGATTCGAAGCGTCATTCGTTGTCTCAAAATTACATTTCAAGCCTATTCAAGTCATTTTAACATAATACGATTCAAGTTACTTTCAAGCAGTGATTTGGCACATAAATCGATTCGAACAAACTCAGGTATAACGGAAAACATAGCTATAGCCTATAAACAGATTTTGTGCATTTCTAAGCTGAAATTAAAAATTGATTCGAGACATGCATAGCTAACGGCAGCAAGTGACGCTCTGGGTATACAATCCGGTTCGCCATAAACAAGTATGAAATCATCAGGCTACACATTTTCATTCAATTCTTGACATTTCTAACTACTTTAGCTAACCCTAATATGACATACAACATCAATAAGCTGAAAACGTTTTTGAAAATAATAATAGCTTAGGAGGGGAGAAACACTTACCTGGATTAACCAAATTTCAACTCAAACAATAGCAATGGCATGCCCTAATCTGCTGAACCTGAATCCCAGCCCGAATGCTTGCAAAAACCAGACCTTAGCTCCCGAATTGGTGGCGTTTTTGGTTGATTTCGATTCAAATTCGGCCCCTAATTTATAGTGGAGGTCGTGTGGGGTATGGGTTGCCCGGCACGTGGGTGGCCGGTTTCTGATTGGGAAGACGCGTGTTTTGGGTCGTTTTGGCCGTGAGAAGTAGAGGGCAACGGGTGGTGGTGTTCGGTGGTGGTTGTCATGGGCTGAGGGGACCAGGCGTCTCTTTCTCTCGCCGGTGACAGGCTGCGGTCGGTGGTGATGCCAAACGGCGACCGGTGGCCCCAGAGAGAGAGAGAGACGCAGACCGGGAGAGAGGGAGGTTGGGGCGTGGTTTCGGGGTCTCTTGCAACCCGATAACAGGCCTCCTCCCCTTTTGTTTAATTTTTTCCCTTCTTTTTTTTTTGGGGGTTGCTCGATTAACTAATGTAACTAGGTTCTGGCCCTAAACTCATTAGCAGTTAGACTAAACTCGAGTCGAAGTGTCCCACAACTAAAATTTCACTCTAGACTTCGGGAGTCAACTAAATAAAACGAAAACGATTTCAAAAACTCGGGTTAGCATGGATTCAATAATTTGTAAATGAGTAACATCACTAGTAACGTAAACCGTCAAGCTGTTCTTGTTAATGAAATTAATCGTTAAAGACGCACACAGTTCGCTTATTACCCTTGTTGAAAAATAATTCAAACTCAAATTTGTAAATTTAGCAACTAAAACAGTTAGTAGTGGTAGACTGAAGGTGCGACCCTTACACTCTTTCCCTCTTAAAAGAATTTCGTCCTTGAAATTTACTTACCTGATGAAAATAATGCGAGATATTTTTCATCTATTTTGCTTTCTAACTCCTAAGTTGCTTCTGCCACTTTGTGATGTTTCCATAACACCTTGACGTATGAAATGCTTCTATTTCTGAGCTTCTTCTCCGTTTTCTCAAAAATCTGAATGGGCTCTTCTACATAGGTGAGATTCTCTTTAATTTGCAGGGGTTCATATTGGATGACATGATCCGGATGTGGCACATATTTCTAAAGATTGGATACATGAAATACGTCGTGAATGCCTTGCAGTGAGGGCGGTAAGGCCAGTCGGTATGCAACCGATCCCACTTTCTGCAAAATCTCGAACGGTCTAATAAAACTCAGGCTCAGTTTTCCTTTTTCCCCAAATCTTATGCTTCCTTTTAGTGGAGATACTATCAGAAACATGTGATTTCCAACTTCAAACTCCAGTGGCCTTCTCCTAATGTCCGCGTAGCTCTTTTGCCTACTTTGAGCAACTTGTAGCTTCTTGCGGATCGCCTTGATTATTTCGACCGTCTGATCGATTAATTCGACCTTGGAAGGTTCCCTTTCGCCTACTTCGTTCTAGCAAGTAGGGATTCTGTAACGTCTACCATATAAAGCCTCGAAAGGAGCCATGCCTATACTAGCGTGGTAACTATTATTGTAAGCAAACTCAACTAGAGGCAGGTTATGATCCCAAGTCCCAGCGTAATCGAGTGCACAGGCTCTCAACATATCCTCCAGGGTTTGAATAGTTCTTTCAGGTTGTCCGTCCGTCTGAGGATGGAAGGTCATACTTAGATGCAGTTCTGTGCCCATTGCTCTTTGAAAACCATGCCAAAATTGAGATACGAACTTGGTATCATGATCTGACACAATACTGAGTGGCACACCATGCAATCTAACTATCTCCTTAATGTGCAAGTTAGCCAATTGCTCAGAGGTGAAAGTGGTCTTAATGGCTAAGAAGTGTGCGACCTTGGTCAGTCTGTTTATTATAACGCGAACACTGTCGTGCTGTCTGATAGTTCTTGGCATTCCAATCATGAAATCCATGGTGATGTGTTCACATTTCCACACCGGAATTGGCAAGGGCTGTAGTAGCCCTCCACGCTTCAGATGCTTGATTTTCCCCCTTTAGCATGTAAGACATCGTGCCACATAGTTCGCGATGTCCCTCTTCATCTCATTCCACTAATAATGAGTTTTCAAATCATGATACATCTTTGTACCTCCGGAGTGAGTAGCAAGTGTGGAATTGTGCGCTTCTTTCAACAACTCCTTTTTGAGAGCTGTTATATTTGGTACACAGAGTCTATTCCCATGCCAAAGCACTTCATTTTGGATGGAAAATTCCTTATTCTTTCCTTCTTCCACACCTGTCCTTATTTTCCTAAGTTCGGGGTCATCCTTCTGCTGTTGCTTGATCTGCTCGACCAATGGCAAAGAGATTTGAAGTGCTGCTAAGTAGCTTTGATTCTCTAGTAGTACTAGTATTTGTAGCACGTCGAGCTCTTTCAGGAGTCTCTTTACAGGCTATAGATCGAGTAGATTTTTACTGAGTGCGTCAGCCACCATGTTTGCTTTACCAGGGTGATATTTGACCTCCATATCATAGTCTTTTAGGAGCTCTAACCATCTTCTCTGCCTCATATTCAATTCTTTCTGAGTAAAAATATACTTTAGGCTCTTACGATCAGTATACACCTCACATCTTACCCTATAGAGGTAATGTCTCCAGATCTTCAGGGCCAACACAACCGCTGCCAATTCCAAGTCGTGCATTAGATAATTTTCCTCGTAAGGCTTCAATTGGCAAGAGGCATAAGCGATAACTCTGCCTTTTTGCATTAATACACATTCCGGTCCCTTCTTGGACGCATCACTATAGATTACAAACCCTTCATTACCTTCAGGTATTGCTAGTATTGGGGCAGATACCAATTGTTTCTTTAATTCCTAAAAGGTATCTTCGCACTCTATGGTCCACTCAAACTTATTGGTCTTCCGAAGTAATTTGGTGATAGGTAAGGCTAGTTTAGAAAATCCTTCTACAAATCTTTGATAGTAGCCAGCCATACCTAAGAAGCTTCGTACTTCGGAGACATTTGTGGGTCTTGGCCAATTTATAATGGCCTCTACCTTTGTCGGGTCCACTGATATGCCATCTTTGGTTATTATATGTCCCAGAAATTACACCTTTTCTAACCAAAACTCGCACTTTTTAAGCTTGGCGTATAGCTTGTGCTCCTCTAGGGTTTTCAACACCATTCGCAAGTGGTTTGCATGTTCTTTCCTAGTCTTAGAGTATACCAGGATATCATCGATGAGTACCACTACGAATTTATCTAGAAAGGGCCTAAAGACCCTGTTCATCAAGTCCATAAAGAAGGCAGGAAGCGTTTGTTAATCCGAACGGTAATACCAAGAACTCGTAATGTCCTTATCGAGTGCGAAAGGCGGTTTTAGGCACATCCTCCTTCTTGATCTTCAATTGATGGTACCCTGATCTCAAATCAATCTTTGAGAACACTGAAGCACCGGCTAACTGATCAAACAGGTCATCAATTCGAGGGAGTGGGTATTTATTCTTAACCGTTATGTTGTTTAGCTCTCGATAGTCAATACATAACCTCAAACTTCCATCTTTCTTCTTCACAAATAGCACTGGTGCTCCCCAGGGTAAAACACTAGGTTGAATTAACCCCTTATCTAGTAACTCCTGCAACTGAGTTTTCAATTTCGTCAATTCAGCAGGTGTCATTCGATAAGGTGCCTTGGATATTAGGGCAGTTCCAGGTACCATCTCAATGGTAAACTCGATTTCTCTGTCAGGTGGTAGCCCCGGTATTTCTTAAAACACCTGTGGAAACTCCTTTGCTACTGGAATCTCACTCAGGTCTAGTCTTTCAGCACTGTGGCCTCAATCGCACGCAGATAGCCCTGACATCTTTTCTTTAACATCTTGAATGCTTGCATAACAGATACAGTTGGAATGGTCACTTGGTGGCCACTTCCCTTAAAGGTTACTCTTTCTTCATCAGAGGCCGAGAAGGTAACCAACTTCCTTTCACAGTCAATAGTAACTTTACGTCTAGTTAACTAGTCCATCCCTAGAATAACATCCCAGCCTTATATATCTAGCTGTACTAGATCTACAGGGAGAACTCTCCCTTCTAATTGAATAGCACAGTTTTTAAAAATAAGATCGGTATAGTAAGTAAATCCTCAGGGAATGGTCACATATAGTTGTACATCTATCTCGCTAGGCTTGCTAGCAAGTTTCTTTGCAAAGGCAGGATTTACAAAAGAATGTGTGGCACCCGAATCAAATAAAACATGAGCATGTTTGATAAGAAGAGTACCTGATACAGTAGTAGTGAGGTTCTTCGCCTCATCTCCTTCCAGGCTAAACACCCGGCCTCCTGCGTGCGGCCTTTTCCCACCTCTATTGCCTCCCGAAGTTATGTTCGTGGGAGGGCGACCTCTCTGCGAGATAGGATTGGTTCCCATTCCTGAACCTTGAATGTTGCCTTGATGCTTTCCTGCTTTTCTGGGGCAGTCTGTGAGCTTGTGGTCCATTACACCACACCCATAACATCCTTGAATACCGTACTTATACAGACCGTAATGCAAACATCCGCATTGATTGCAGGGTTCAATCTCTTGTCTTGGTGCAACTTGTACTCCTTTACCCCGGTCCTTCGCGGGGTTAAAGTTTCTAAATCTCTTATTCCCCTGGGTACTGGATCCTCCTTTGCCAAATTTTATCTTGGCCAGGCCCATCTGCCGACTTTCACCTTTAGTTTCTTCTACGACCCGGGCAATTTCCACTACCCTCTGATACATTTCTTGAAAGCTAGTAAAAACATGCCCAGATATCATCTGCTTGATTGGTCCCTTAAGGCATTGTTCAAAGTGATCCATCTTCATCTCTTCAGTGACGATCTGATTGGGTGCAAAGCGATTGAGTTCATTAAACTTTGCCGCGTACTCCGTCACGCTCATCTGCCCTTGCTTTCAACGTAAAAACTCCTATTCTTTTGCCCTTTTCATGTCTCGAGGGGTAGTATTGTGTATCCATCAGGGTTTTTAGCTGCTCCCAGGTTAGAGCTGGTTCACCAGCTCCGGGTTTAACAGTACCTTAATAGAATTCTGCCTCCTTCTCAAACTGGTGGGTTGCTAGGCGTACTTTAGATCCTTAAGGGCAGTCCATAACCTTGAATAGGTTCTCCATTCTTCTCAACCACTCCTTATATGCAAGGGGGTCAGTTCTACTACCAAACTTAGGTGGTTTCAGCTTGTTAAACTGGGAAATCATCTCCAAGGCTGTTGGCTCCGCCACCGGGTCCCTTTGAGGAGGCATTAGCTACACAATTGTTTATGTAAAATTGCTTAGTTTTATGTATGAAAATAGATTGTCAAAGGCATTTAAAAGTATAGTACAATATTAAATAGCATTGATAATTTTTAAGCATTGGTGCAATCCTATTCTTATCACATAAACATTTCTTTTTCCTTACTAAAACACACATTCACATTTTATAAGACAAAGGGGGTAATGCCCCTGCTTATTTATTCATCTTGAGGCTACACTAGCTATGCCTTATTTAGATACATTGCATACATTAGCGACTCTAGGCTACATATAACTCTAATTACCACCTGAGGAACTCTCCTCAGGGGGGTTATCTACCACTGGCTCATTCGTGCCTTGAGACTCAACTGGGGCTAGTAGGTCCCACAACACAAAAGTTGGGGAGTATTCCACATCGGGCGCCCCATCCACCAGCTCTCTCATTCTCAGTATTGTGGCCTGCCAGCCACGAGAATATTGTGTACCAAAGGAATCTATCCAGCATGCCCACATCGTGGCCACTCGCTTGTATCACTTCGCCTGAGGGTTTTCTGCGAACAGAAGCCTCATTTGGTGATGTTCAATTTGGTTTCTTTTGACTATTGTGATTGGTAGTTGTTCTGCAGTAGCATGAGCACTTAAAGCCGTATTGACCAGTTGAATGGCGGCATCGCTCCTTTCCAAGGGGTATTTCCTAAAGAATCTGCCTATTCTTCTGCCAATATCAGAAAATCTACCAATCCTCTGAAGGTGAACGGTGTATAAGCTTCCATATGCACATGAAAGAGACGGAGGCTAGAGGTGACTTCAGCCCATCTTCCCGTATATGGCATTGCCCGGATGAACTTATTAGTCCAGTGGTTTTGAGTGACCCGTGAGAGTCTCCACTGGTTGTTCCTAACCATTGCTTCCCAAAAGATGACTGCGTTCCACGCAGCCAGCCAGAATGGCAGATACTTAAAATCATCAATGCTAAACACCATCCTACATCACCACACTAGGTTAGGAATAAAACTAGCAAGCACGTATTTGTATAGGAGTCTTAAGCTGTGTTCCTGATTCGTGCACACAGTTATGCAAAGCAAGCACATAGTAAGCTCAAGTAAACACTTCAAGGCTCATACTTTCACACACTGATATTCCTAAAGTCACATCTAGATGCATATGCAACCTATGGCTCTGATACCACCCAATGTAACACCCCCACTACCTACCAGGGGTGTCACACCGCCGGGATCCCCCGAGGGAGACCCCTAAGGCTCTTTCTGTATTGACTTTCTTTAAGATTCTACCTAACTCTAATTTAGTTAGGGAATTTTGGAATGAAACTGCAAGAGTTCCGTCTGTAATTACAACATTTCTAATGTTTTCATTATGAACTTTAGGGTACCTTGACATTTTAACCAAAACTCAAAGTAAACTAGAAGTTCCCAGCGAGTCACACACTCGCGGATGAGGCTTAAGCCTTTACAAACACTTATTACAATAATTTACATAAGTTTGCACTACTAGAGCCACTACATGCCCAATTCATGCACTTTTTTAACCAAAACATTACTTCAGGCAGCTTCACAACATCGCATCACAGGTACATTAACAGGAGCAACTAGCAGTCCTAGAAGGCAGACAGGTTCTTCCATTTATTCATCACCTGGGGGGAAAAAGGGGAAAGAAAATGGAGTAAGCCACCACATGCTCAGTGAGTGTTCCTCCGCTCCTTAAAACAAAACTTTACATGCAATATTACTCATAATATCCACTTAACGAGTAGTTAGGTAATACTATGGCTATACTAAGCTACAGGTCACAGATCGTGGACTCTTGGCTAGACACTCAAGCATGATAGGTTCTTAGTTTCGATTAACAGTGGCATGCTAGGAACTTAACTTACACAACATGTGATTCTAAAACATAAACATTGGAGGCACTATCACTTATACACTCAATATGCACTTTAAAAAGTCATTATGTGATGCACTATGAAAAACATGGCCACATGCCACCTTGAAATCACACACATCTAACTATAATGCTTATAAACTTACTTTGAAGTCACATCTTCTTTGAAGCCACATGCTTTGAAGTTACAAGTGCAGAAACTTTCTTTTCTTTCTTTGCAAACATTTCTTAAAAGTTCTGAAGGTTAACTTCCTTTCAAGAAATCTCTTCGTATTGCCCTTTTAGGGCCCTTAAGACTTTCTTTCTTTCTGAAACACTTAAAAGGCTACATGCTGACTGTATTTGTATTCTTTAGAAAAGTAATCTGGGCATAAGATCATCACAAAGTGCTAGTTGGGAGAGATCTATGCTCAATTCCAGTGAGGTTAACTCACTCTAAGCTCTTACTCCCGGAATGGTAACTAGTTGTTCGACCTTAACCCTCATCAGGGTCTCTAGGGATTACCCCCTACGCTAGGGAATTCCTCCGTTTAAGCAGGTTCACTCCCATCTATTGTCCCTAAGCACTTATCTTAGCCATTTAAACTGGTCATAATAACTAATAACTTTGTTACTTCTTCTGGTAAAATCATTTATCACACAACTCACACTTTTGGTAAAACATTTAGGGATTCCCCTGTTCAAGCAGGTTCACTCCCAAATAATGGTTGTGTAGCTAAAATAGGCCATCTCCTACTACTAGTCATGGCTATTACTAGTTTGAAAACACAACAAATATTCCTTGTCAAATCATCACACTTTCACGTATAATGCATCTTGGACATATAAAAGGGAAGGTGTTTACATGTCTCGCATTCAAACACTTCATAATCATTTCAACAACACAATGGGTCACATATGGCCTCGTAATCCATACGATTGCAGTTAATTCACAACCCAAGCTCCCTCCTCACAAACACCGTACCACAAGGACCTCGAACTACTCATAGTTCTTCCTCAAACCATCCAACTACCATCTCGGTTTCAATTTCACAATCTAGCATCCTAGTCATTATGATATACTGAAAAGCGATACATAACTTACGCAACTTACCAATGCTAGACTTACCGATTAAACAACTAACAATTAGCAGAGCACTGCAACCAACGGTTAAAACCTTGCACACACACACACACACACACACACATATATATATTATATAAATATATACTCACGCACACACGCACATACAAGCATTCATACGAACTTGACTTGAAAAGGACGTCTAATGTGTTAGGTTAAACTAACTAAGCATGAAACATGATTGCATTCATATATGGTAGTTAGGGGACGTAAACACGCTCAGTTCATCATCTAAATGCTATGTCTAAAGCTATTATATAAGCATAATTCAACTGAATAGACAAGCGTTGATTTGAGCATTCATTCATTGACTTTAAGTTACATTTAGCCTATTACGTCATTTAAGCATATTACGTTTCACGGTGTTTGTCTATCACACCATGGTTACTAAGCCGGCCTAATTATGTCATTCAAGTTTAACATGAGTCTAGTCTCTATTTAAGCACGAAACGATTCACTATTTAGGCTAATAAGGTCATTTAGACAGAATACGATTCAGGCATTTTATTAAGCATGCTTATTTATACCTTTTAAGCTTAACATGAATCAAATCTCTATTTAGGCATAAAACGATTCATCATTTAGGCTAATTGTGTCATTTAGACATAATACGATTCTAAGCTTTCGTTTGTCATATCAATGTTACTATTCGAACCATTTAGGTCATTTAGACATAATACACTTTTACGGATTCATTTACCATGTCGATGTTACTATTCGAGTCGACCTTTTAAACATACATTAACTAAACGTACTAAAATTGATTCTAAACATGCATAGCTTACTTCGAACCAAACTTTCAGGCACGTATTGACTGAATGTACTAAAATCGATTCTAAGCATTCATATTTCGTTTCGAAACTATTAATTAGACATGAGCTAACTACACATGCTTGAATCAATTATAAACATGTATAATTCATTTCGAAACTATTTTTCAGGCATGAACTAATTAAACTAACAAGCATTGATTCGAAGTGTCATTCGTTGTCTCGAAATTACATTTCAGGCCTATTTAAGTCATTTTAGCATAATACGATTCAAGTCACTTTCAAACAGCGATTTTGCACATAAATCAATTCGAACCAACTCAGGTATAACTGAAAACACAGCTTTAGCCTATAAATAGATTAGGTGCATTTCTAAGTTGAAATTAAAAACCGATTCAAGACATGCATAGGTAACGGCAGCAAGCAACACTCGGGTATACAATCCGGTTGGCCATAAACGGGTATGAAATCATCGGGCAACACATTTTCATTCAATTCTTGACATTTTGTAACTACTTTAGCTAACCCTAATCTAACATGCAACATCAGTCTGCTAAAAACATTTTTGAAAATAATAATAGCTTAGGAGGGGAGAAACACTTGCTTGGATTCACCAAATTTCAACTCAAACAACAGCAATGGCATGCCCTAATTTGCTGAACTCGAATCCCAGCCCGAATGCTTGCAAAACCCAGACCTTAGTTCCCGAATTGGTGGCATTTTTGGTTGATTTCAACTCAAATTCGGCCCCTAATTTATAGAGGAGGTCGTGTGGGGTGTGGG
>NCQT01095181.1:7612-18524 GCA_002740465.1 Stenocereus thurberi | reverse complement strand
TTTCTTTATTTTTTCCATTTCCCCCCTTCTCGTGGATCTTTCTTTTATTTGTTGTTTTTCCTTCTTATTTCTCTCGTCTCTTTTCTTCTTATTTTGTTTGGTGGTTATTATTGTGATGATTTTATTCTTTTCTCTTGGTTGCTTGTCAGTATATGTATGGTAGACGTTCTTTATCCATAGATTTCGTAGAATAAAATCCTGAAATTAGACGCTCTCTTCATTAGATAAGAGCCAAGAAATGTTAATATAAGAAAAAGATGGCTGAAGAACAAATCCCACCACCTAAGCAACTTAAGAAGTATTTCACTCCTGCCACTCATGACTTACCTAGAAGAACTCGTTTGCCCACTATTATGCGGCCATTTGAGGTTAAACATTCTCTTATCCAAATGCTCCTGTTGTTTTATGGTCTAGAGTCTGAAAATCCTTTCAAGCATATCGATGCATTTGAAGATATTGGTTCCACTGTGTTTTTGAACAATATCTCTGACGATGCTCTTTGCTTTCGGCTTTTCCCTTTCTCTTTAAAAGTTAAAGTTAAAGCTTGGTTGGGCACATAGATAAATGTCACCACTTGGGATCAAATGTAAAAGGAATTCTTGAAAAAGTTTTTCTCTATAAACTGACTGCCTTAAGACATGTTATAACTACTTTCTCACAAGATAAAAATGAGCAATTGCATAAAAGTTGGGAAAAGGTTGAAGAGTTATTGTGAAATTATCCTCATCATGAGGTCCCTAGGTGGCAACTCGTTTAGAGTTTTAATTCTAGCTTAGATAGGTGTGATAGGAAAATGTTTGATGCATCTTATGGTGGTAGGTTCTTGTATAAAACTCCCAAAAATGCATGAAAATTGTTTGAACATTTGAGTGAAAATTCACACGTGTATGCTACTTCCTCATATTCTGATTTACCCAGGCAATTAGGAAGTAAAGGGGGGATTTATAAGGCAGCGTATTCAATTAAACCTTCTAGTAAAGTTGATGCTTTAGTTAAGAAATTTAATCAATTGTTGTGTATGCATAAAGTATCTAATGCTCCTTCTATGCAATATGTGTGTTCGATTTGCACCAGCCCCATGCATGCTTATGTTGATTGTACTTGTATTGGTAAGTCTAACTGTGTGACTGAATAAGCAAATGCTGCCCAAGGATTTCCTCCATCCAAGAATCCTTGTTCTAATACCTATAATCATAGTTGGAGGAATCATCCTAATTTTTCATGAAGGTCTCAAGATGTTGAGAATCATCTAGTCCAGCTTAGTAGACCTACTCCTCCTGATTTCCTAAATCGAAGTTATACTCCTCCCTTTTCTCGTCAAGCTCTATCTGAGAGCTCTGATATAAACAAGGTAATTTCTGCTCTTGGTACCTTGACTTCTGTTGTGCTAAATGCTGACTTTAAGGTCTAAGGTATTAAGTCTAAAATGCATATTATTGACTGTCACTCATAAGCTGCAGCTAAGTTAGAAGCCCAACTTGGGTAACTAGCCATAGATGTAGGTAAATGAGAAGAAGGAAAACTTCTAAGTCACCCCATGCAAAACACTAAAGGCTAACAATTTGAACAATAGAAGGCTATAATGGCTCTTAAGAATGGTAAAGAAGTCGATAACAAGGTGAGTGAGAAGGAACATGATAAAGAGGCAAGACTTAAGACTATAGAGAGTGACTTTGAGATTAAAAAAGAGAATGACCTATCCTCTTCTCCTGTTTTGTTCGATCCCACTGTGACATATAAGCCAAGGGTTCCTTACCCTTAAGTTTTGGATGCACCATTTCCTTCCTGGAAAGATAAACAAAGAGATGACATCCTAGAGGTCTTCAAACAAGTTAAGGTCAATCTTCCTAGGCAATTAGATAGACCCTAGCTTATGCTAAGTTTCTTAAAGATATGTGCACTTTTAAAAGGAAATCTAAAGATAAGAAGTCTAAAAAGGTTCTTCCAAGTGAACAAGTGAGTTGTAAAATATGACACTCCACCTAAGTTCAAAGACTCGGTGTCCCTACTATCTCATGTTTTATTTGCAATCACAAAATTAAGAGGGCACCTTTGGATTTAGGTTCTAGTGTTAATTTGATATCATATTCTGTTTACTTAGAGTTGGGATTAGATGAACTGAAACCTTCCAACTGTACCCTTCAGCTTGTTGATAGGCCGACTAGGACTCCTAGGGGGCGAGTAGATGATGCCTTGGCGTAAAATGATAAAGGATTTTTTTTTCTGTTAATTTTGTTGCATTAGACATGGACCCTAGTCAAGCTTCTAAGTAAATCCCTCTCATTTTAGGACGTCCCTTCCTAGCCACAGCTAATACCACCATTAACTGTAGGTCAGGAGTAATAGATGTCTCAATTATGAGCATTAGGTTTAGGGTTAATATTTTTAAAGATTCTTCTCAACTTATGTTTGAAGGTGAATCTAAATGATTCTTTGTTTATGTGATTGATGAAATGATTGAAAAACCCTTACCTCATATTCTGAACAGTAATCCATTGGGAACCTGTCTTTTCCATGGTGATTTGAGATTGTTTGACTTAAGAAGTACAATAGATGAGATGGATTCTAATCTTGATTTCACTCTTCATCTTGAGTCTTCCTCTTGGGAGTCCACCTATGAACCTCTTCCCCCTTTGTCTAGTTTTCTCATGCTACCTCCTGTCGTGTCCTACCCAAATTTGAGCTGAAACCTCTCCTTGATTCAGTCAAGTATGTGTTTCTAGGTCCTAAAGAGACCCTAATACTAATTATATCTTCTCTTTTATCATGTGATCAAGAGAAAGAGTTTATTCATATTTTGTCTGATTATAAGGGTGCTATTGGGTGGTCAGTTGCTGATTTAAAAGGGATTAGTCCTATAATTTGTATGCATAAAATTTATTTAGAGGATAATGTTAAACCTGTTAGACAAGTGCAACGTAGATTGAACCCTCACATGAAAGAAGTTGTTCAGAAAGAGGTAGTAAAGCTTTTAGATGCCGACATTATCTACCATATTTCTGATAGTCAATGGGTTCATGCAATTCAAGTGATCCCTAAGAAATCTGGCATAACTGTAATAAAGAATAATGAAGGTGAATTGATTCCTACTAGATAACGCAGGGTGGAGGGCTTACATTGATTACAGAAAGTTGAATTCTGTCATGAGAAAGGACCATTTTTCCCTCCCATTCATTGATTAAATTTTAGAAAAGTTAGCTGGACAAAGTTTCTACTACTTTTGGATGGGTATTCTGGTTATAACAAGTACCTGTCTATCATGAGGACTAAGAGAAAATGACCTTTACATGCCCATCAGACACTTTTGCTTGTTAGAGGATGCCTTTCGGGTTGTGTAGTGCACCTTCCACATTCCAAAGATGTATGAATGTCATATTTTCTGATTATATTGATAATTTTATGGACGTATTTATGGATGATTTCTTTGTTTTTTGTTCTTCTTTTGATGTGCGTCTTGATAATTGGTCCACTATGCTGAAAAGATGTGGACAAGTGAATCTAGTCTTAATTTAGAAAAAGAGTCATTTCATGGCTCAAGAAGGGATTGTTGTGGGATATAAAGTATCGAAAAAAGGGATTAAGGTTGATAAAGCCAAGGTTGATTTGATTTCTAATATGCATATGCCTTCTTCTGTGAAGCAAGTTAGATCATTCCTTGGTCATGTTGGTTTCTATAGGAGATTTCTTAAGGATTTTAGTAAATAGGCTTGCCCACTTACTAATCTTTTACTAGAGATGCTACTTTTGTGATTGATGAGTCTTGTGTGAAAGCTTTTGAAAAGTTTCGATCTTTATTGGTGTAAGCCCTTATTATGTAACCCCTTGATTTTTCTCATCCATTTAAGATGATGTGTAATGCATCTAATTTTGCTATTGGGGTTGTTTTCAGTTAAAGGGTGAATAGAATGCCTCATGTCATTTACTATGCTAGTAGAACTTTAACTGATGCTCAAAAGAATTATTCAAATACTGAAAAAGAGTTGCTAACTGTAGTATTTGCACTTGATAAATTCTATCCATACCTTTTGTGTTCAAAAGTGATGTGTTTACTGATCATGCTGTATTAAAACACTTATTAGCTAAGAATGACAATAAACCAATACTCATTAGATGGATTTTATTGCTCCAAGAGTTTGATGTTGAAATAAAAGATAGGAAAGGTTCTAAAAATTCCGTTGTAGACTACTTGTCTAGGATCTTTATTGAGTATATTGATGACTTAGTTGGATTTTCTGACCACTTTTCTAATGAGTAATTATTTGATGTGTCACATGCCCCTCTCGTGGTTTTCTCACGTTGTGAACTACCTTGCCATAGGAAAGATTCCTTCTCACTGGTCCAAACAAGAAAAAGATAAATTCTTCTTACAAGTAAGATATTACTATTGGGAAGACCTATATCTTTTCAAACATTATCCTAACTAAGTGGTACATAGATGTGTCTCTGAGAGTGAAATTCATAGTATTTTGACTTTTATTACTGTTATGCTTATGGTGGTCAATTTGTGTGTCGTAGGACAGCTGTGAAAGTACGGTAAAGTGGGTTCTTTTAGCCCACTATGTTTAGATATGCTCATAAATTCTGTCTTTCTTGTGAGATGTTGCCAATGTACGGGTGCTCTGTCCTATCATGATATGACGCCCCTTTCTCCTATTCTGATTGTTGAGATATTTGATGTATCGGGCATTGATTCCATGAGTCCCCGTCCCATATCATTTGGCTTTGTTGATATATTGGTTGTTGTTGATTATGTGCCAAAGTAGGTGGAAGCTTAGGTTACTAGGATCAATGACAATAACATTGTGGTCAAGTTTGTGAAAGAGTACATTTTCTATCAGTATGGTAACCCTGGAGCCCTTATTTGCAATGGAGGGAGTCATTGTTGTCATCTATCTTTTGAGGCTTTGTTTCTAAAGTATTCTGTGACTCACAAAGTAGTTACTCCTTATCACCCTTAGACTAATGGTCAAGTTGAGGTGTCTAATCGTGAGATCAAGTCTATACTTGAGAAAACCGTTTAACCCCATAGGAAAGATTGGTCTTTGAGACTGCATGATGCTCTATGGGCCTATTGTACTGCTTAGAAGACTCCCCTTGGAACGTCTCCTTATCAGTTTCTTTTCAGTAAGGCTTGTCACTTGCCAGTTAATACTGTGCTTTTTGGGCTATTAAGACTTTTAATTTTGATGTAAGACAGGTGGATTCTAACCATAGGCTTTGATTGAATGAATTACGCAATGAAGCCTCTGAGAATGCTAAGTTTTATAAAGCTAAAACCAAAGCTTTTCATGATAAAGCGATTTTTCGTAAATCTTTTGAACCTAACCAAAAGGTTTGGCTTTTTAACACTAGGCTCAAGCTATTTCCTGGCAAGTTGGTGTCTAGATGGGATGGTCATTTTATTGTCCAACAAGTGTTTCCATCTGGGGCGGTCCCAATTTTGGATCCCCATGATGGTCAAGTTCTTATTGTTAATCGCCAACGTTTGAAACCTGCTATGACTCATGATATTGAGCATGGTTTGATTGAATCAATCAATCTAGTAGACCCTGTCTACTACGATTAGTGGGTGAGATCTTATTTGGCTAAAGACATAAAACTTAACACTTGTTACGAGGTGACCCAATCTTTTTAGCTAAGTTTGAGTCTTTTATTTTAATTTTTCTTTTTGATCAAGGTGTGTTTGTGTCTTAGAGTATGATTCTTCACTTAATTTTTGGCTTTTGTGGTTGGTGATGGTTGTCAAGGTACTTTTGGAGTTTGATTATTGGGCTTATATGTAAATGACTTCCTAGTGCTATCAGGTTGTATTGTTCTTTTCTCAATTTTTCTTTTTTTATTAATTTCTACATTGAGGACAATATAGGGTTTAGGGGGAGGGGGATGTGAAATGAAAATTTTGAGGGAAATTTAAACATGAAAATCTTTAGGTGAATTGATTTTGGGAAGAGCTTGAGTGTTCTAATTATGCACGTTATACTCTTATTATGTGGATTTGATTCATGTGACCCATGCTCATTAGAGATTATTCTAGCTTTGACTAGTCCAATTCCAAAATTTTTATTGTGCTAACGCTACTATGTAACTTATTTTGCGTTTAAGATATAACCCCAATTATAATCTCATGATGAGTATTCGATAAGCGTTGAGTTCCCCATTGACTTTTTAATCAATAAATAAAACAAACTGAATTAATCAAGTTCTAATACTAGAACCAATGTCTAGGTTCTACATTTATCCATATCTTTAATCGCTTGAATATATACTAAGTGCTTCTTTGAGTGTTATCTTTATTCATATCTTTCTCCACTCCAAAGAGCATATGGAATGAAGTAAATTTTGAAAAAAATTCAAAGTTTCAAAAAAAAGAAAAAGTGAATAATAAATTGATTTGACATTGGGGACTTGATTTTAAAGATGCTCTTGTGGTTTTGGTTATGAGTGTGAAATTTTGTACCTATGGTTTGCTACATGGTTTCTTTGTGTGCTTAAATTGCTTGAATATTGGCTTATTGACTTAGTTGGAATTAGAAATCTTTGATAACAAATGGTGGGTCAATAGTGAATTGATTTATATGATTTAGACTAGAATATAGTTATGTCATTTTATTTTCATTCTTAATCTTGCCCTACTTGATGAATTGAATGAACATATGCATTATTATTATGCTTTGCTTGAGGATTAGCACTAATGCATCCAATTCCAAATCCGCTTATATTCTGGATATCCCCTTTAAAATTGCACCACTAGTTAGGATTTCATTGGCTATTTCCTTATAATCCTATTGGTTGGTGCATGATTTAGGAAAGGGGTACTCTCCTATTTATTAGCTTGATCCTTGTAGCATTTCTCGAACTTGGATTAATGATGTAAGATCTTGATGCTTAGTATTTTCTCAAAATCTCAAAATTCTTTATCTCTTTAAATAGGGTGATGAAGTTGAGTTCATCCCTTTACTTTAATCCTTGGTGCCTTGACTTTAGAGGATTAAAAGATGGGTCTATTTATCTCTTTTGTTCAATTGTTCTCAAGTTGGTTGAATCATTAGAAAATTTCAGGTTTTTTTTAATCTCTTGGGTTATCTTGGGAGAGATTGATCTTCAGCAACATTTGGGCTATCATCATAGGGGTTTATACCTTTGTTTGGTTAATGGATTTCACCATGGTTCATTTGGTATCAGAGCAAAAAGTTCCTTTATCTTGGTGAGCATGAAATCCATCAATCTTTGCGTTTGATTTGCTTATATTCCGGTCTTTTCTATAATATTTTTGCCTTTTATTCTCCCTCTCTAAATCTCTTATCTAGTCCATAAAGAACCCTAAAAAACTCAAACACAAACCCCAATCCAAACACATCCCTAAACTTTACAACAAAAACCAAAAACCATTAAAAAAAACCAAACTATAAATTTGGCATTACCACTCCGTGCCACTTAGGATGCTCGTGCCGAAATCCTGCACTGTGAAATTTTAACCCATAAATTTGGCACAGCTGCCTCGTGCCACCTAAAACAACCGTGCACCTTTCGTTCATTCCTATTTCAGTTCTAGAGATCTGAAACAGCCTACCTGTGCCACAGAGCATGATAGCGCCACCCCTTTTTCTACTAATTCTTGTCCGTGCCACCTCTAGCACGCTCATGCCTGCCCTATTTTCATCATTTATCCTCTTTTCAGCTACAAAATACCATCAACCATGGCCAAGCAAGCCTATGAGATGAGAAAAGATAGAGCCATTAATGAGCTTTAAGAGCAAGTAAGGAAGCTCACTAAAGAGCTTCAATAAGTGAGGGAATCCACACAATGAAACCCTTACCGTCTAGGCTATGATGGTAATCCTATTAAGTTCGTATGTTCTTCCTATCATGAAGACTTTGATGATAAGGCTGGAGGGCCAAAAGGAAGGAGGCATCAAAGGGATGACTTTAGATATCTCAAATTTGAGGCTCTAGAATTTGATGGCAATCTTAACCCAGAGAACTATCTCAATTGGGTGCAAGCCATTGAAAAGATCTTTGAACTCAAAGAATATAATGATGAAAGTTCCTTCAAGTTAGCCATTCTTAAATTGAAAGGTGATGCTTCAGTATGGTATGAGCACTTGAAGAAGAGTAGGGTTAGAAAAGCCATATCCAAAACTAAAGACTTGGTTCAAGCTCAAAAAGCTTCTCTTATAGGTAAGAAATCTACCTCATAATTACCTCTCTCATCCAAAGGAATCTAAAAGTAGAAGAGTACATTAGGGAGTTTTGACAACTCCAACTAATGATTGGCTTGGATAAAGAGCCCGAACTCATGATTGCTAGGTTCATTAAGGGGTTATCTCCTAGCATTGCTAACAAGGTGTATATACAAGCTTACCTATCTTTTAATGATACATGCCAACTCGCTATCAAAGTTGAAAAGTAACTTAAGGGTCAAAAATCTTTACAAATAACTTCTATTCGCCCACCAAGAAGCCCCAAGGGTTACTCCCCCTACAACAAAGTTGACACTTCCCCTACACTCATCAATGCCCTCGACATAGGTAAAGGGATTGCTAGTGAGCCACCAAAGAGGTTGAAGGGTTATAAGTTCTTCAAATGCCATGGTTATGGATACATCCAAGTAAATTGTCCCAAGTGAAGAACTCTTACCATTAGACAAGTGGAAGAAATCTAAGCTATTGAGGAAGCAACTAGTGAGGAGGATTTTGAAGGAAAGGATCATACTTTGATCACTATAGATGTGGGTAAACTCTTGGTAATTCAAAGAGCACTCCATGTCCAAAAGACTCCTTATGGACCATTCCAAAAGGAGTAAATCTTTTATACCTGGCATATGATTGGAGGCAACGTGTGTGAACTCAAAATCGATCGAGGGAGTTGCTCCAATGTGGCTTCTATGACACTCATTGACAAGCCTCAATCACCTACCAAGATGCATCATACCCTTTGCACTATCCAATGGCTTAAGTAAAGAAGTGAGGTAATCATTTCTATACAGGCTCTTACTGCATTTTCAGTTGGTCTATATTGTGATGAGGCACTATATGATGTCCTTCTAATGGATGCGTGTCACTTGTTACTTGGTAGACTTTGATTATTTGATAATCATGTGATTTATGATGGGCTTGCCAATACCGATGTATTCAAACAAAAGGGTCGTAGTCTTACTTTGATCCCATTACCCCCACATAAATCCCTTATATTTAAACCGGGGAGGGGAAGTGAGAAATTCCTATATATGAGTGAAACATGGGTGGAGAGAGCCATTAGTAAGAGCAAGTCTCTATTTGCCTTACTTATGGTGGAATCAAACACATATGAGGAAGTGAAACCCATGCATCCGCTAGCCCCATCACTCTTAAGAGAGTTTGTGGATGTATTTCCTAATGATTTCCTATCAGGGCTCCCTCCTTTAAGAGGAAATGAGCACCAAATTAGTCTTTTATCGAGTGCTCCTTTGCCAAACAAGTTGGCTTATAGGTGCAATCCTAATGAGTCAAAAGAGCTTCAATGACAAATTGAAGAGTTGCTTGATTATGGGTATATTAGGGAAAGCTTGAGTCTATGCTGGGTTCCCACCCTTTTGGAACCTAAAAAGGATAGAATTTGGTGTATGTTTGTGTTGATTCTAGGGCCATCAATAATACTATCATCAACCATAGATTCCCTATTTCATGATTGGATGATATGCTTTCCAAAATTGACCTTAGGATTAGCTACCACCAAATTAGGATTAAAGAAAGATCATGAAGGGATGGATTTGGAGATGAATGCAAGATAGCTTTTAATAGCTTATGATCTATTTGGTCTATCTAATGCTCCTAATACCTTTATGAGGCTCATGAATGAGTGTGAAGACCATTCATTAGAAAATTTGTGGTGGCGAATTTTGATGATATCTTTATGTATAGTCGTGGTGAGACATGCCATGCATGTAGAACATCTTTCTCAAGTGTTCCAAGTGTTCAGGCAACAAAAGTTATATGCCAAATTTGAGAAGTGTGAACTATTCTCTCCATAAGTTGTCTTTCTTAGTTATGTTATATCCAGTAAAGGAATTCAAGTTGATGAATCTAAAGTTGAGGCTATTAAGAGTTAACCTATTCCCACCTTCTTCATGGAAGTTCGAAGCATCCATGGGTTGGCCTCTTTGTACCATCGATTAATCAAAGACTTTAGCTCCATTATGACTGCTTTAACCGAATACATAAAGAAAGGAAGTTTTGGGGGGACGAATGTTGCCCAAAGAGCCTGTAAAACAATCAAGGATAGGATATGTTCGACTCCTATCTTGGCTCTCTTCCAAACTTCGATATCCTTTTTGAAGTTGAGCGCGAAGATGGTGGCTTTAGAATTGGAGCGATTCTCACTTAAGCCAAGCAATCGATAGCCTTCTTAAGTGAGAGGTTGAATGGTTCAAGACTAAACTACTCCACTTATGACAAAAAATTCTATGCCATTTTTAGAGCCTTAGAATATTGGAGTCATTAACTCAAGCCTAAGCACTTTACATTCCATTCGGATCACATGGCATTATCCTACATAAATGTTCTACACAAGTTGAACACATGGCATGCCAAATGCGTTGAGTTCTGTCAATCTTTCACCTTCTTAGCGAGCACAAGAGTGGAAAAGAGAATCTTGTGAACAATGCATTGTTAAGGAGATATGCTCTCCTCTCAGTCCTTGAGGCCAAGGTCCCTGGATTTCATTCCATCAAAGCTTTATATAAAGAGGATGGAGACTTTAAGGAAGTGGTGGAAGATCCCTCTACCTTTGGCTTTTTCACTCTACAAGATGGTTTTCTCTTTAAAGGAAACAAGCTTTGGACTCCAAAGAGTCATCTAAGGGACTTTATTATTAGCGAGGCTCATAGAAGAGCTTTAGCTGATTACTTAAGCATTAACAAAACCCTTAAGATACT
>NCQT01095162.1:34190-47058 GCA_002740465.1 Stenocereus thurberi | reverse complement strand
TATGGGTTCAGTTCAGGTGGAATTCGGGTCAGGCCTGTTTCGGGTTGTCTACAGTGACCCGGTTCGGATCGGGTATGGATCAAGTGTAATTAGGCTCGAGTGAGATTCAGTTCAATGTTTGGGTTAATATCGGGTCAAGTATAAATCGAATTGGGTATAAATTAAGTTGGGTTAATTTCGAATCATTATATGTTTTCAATGTAGAAATCTTTAGTTCTTTACTCTTAAATTTTATTTAAACGATAAAAATCATTTAATTAGACAAACTCATTTATTCTAGCTTTCTCTTTTAATTCATACGTTAATGATTAATTGATTATATATATATAATGGAAAATTATATGGGGTTAGTTCAAAATTTACTAAGAAAGTTAGTAAATTATAAATACAAGTATAAAACTCATCCCTAACCCTATATCAAATGCATCGTACAATTATTCAAAGGATTATGTCTCATTAAGTCAAGTTTTACTCACTCAATTGAGTTCATGCGATGACAAAATAATTGTATCAACCTAATGCAAATTATTTGTCAATGGTCTTATTTGTGAGGCCCAATACTAAAATATACCTTGAAAAATAAAAAAAAGAAAGACAGTAATCAAATTTTTATTTAGACGCCGATATTGGTTTATAACTTCATGTTTGTCATATTCAGAGTTGGTAAATAGAAACAGGTTGGTTTAACTCAACATTTTTAGTGATCGAATAAATGTTCTTTGATAGTTCGTTAAGTGATCATACATCAAAATCCAAATAGTTATCTTTGTAAGATTAACAACTTAATTTGCATTTGCTCAATGAGTCAAAACTAAAAAGCAATGGTAATATATGAGTGTGTGCCAATTAGTATTACATTTATGTAATTGTGAATGCTCGTTATTGAAATTTGAGACTTGGAATTTAATTGTCCAAATTTCAAATGAGTCAGATTATTTTGAGATCATATGCAACGATACATTCTTAAATATGATTTTGCAAAATGAAACATGTTATGAAGATGATTTAGAATAGTAGATCAATAGTGCGAAATTTTTGACAGTGGTAACAAAATGATATTAAAGATTTATAATCATAGCATGCGTTGCATTAAGTCATTAAGTGAATCAAATAGTCAAATAGGATTTCTAGATCCTAATAAGTTTAATAAATTGTTAATTATACTTATCTTTTCTTAATTCCTATTGTGACAACATATCTTTTCTCTTATATTTTTCCTATATATCTATTAAATTAAAAACTTAAAACTATGAACTATTTTATTTTTGCCTCTTAAGTTTTTAATTAATTTCATTTGTAAAAATTCCTTCTTAAGTTGTTTTTCTTTTCCCACCTAAGCTCAACTAATTGAGTTTGAAAAGTTCAAAATTCCTCCCAAAAGAGAAAAGACTAAAACCCTCCAAAAAAGTTACTACTTATTCAGGTAAAATTGAGTCGGGTAAGAATCGGATCAGTTTTAAATTGGGTACGGGTCGGTTCGGGCTCGGGCTATCCATTTTCGATTCACTTTGGGTCAGGTCACTACGGATTGAATTTGAATTGAGTCGGGCCATTTCGAGTATGGGTCATTTCGGGTCATGCTAAAATTCGAGTTTCGTTCATGTATGGATTGGTCCACTTCGGGTATTTGGATCCAAATCGGTTCATCCCATTTCGGGTGTCAGTTCAGGTGTGGATCCAGGTCATTCGGTTCAAGTTTTAGGTCTTGGGTCAGTTTTGCCAGGTCTAGTCTCAATGCTATAATTATGCTACCTTGGGACTATTTAGCTTATTATATGGAATTAATTCTATTCTACCTCATTTTTAAAAATTTGATGAATAATTTGATATGATTAATATTCTTAATTTATTTTTTGTTTAGCATGGTCACATCGCTGGCATTGTAAATAGAGGCATGTACTTCTCATTTTCATAGTCTTGGATTGCGTAGTAAAACTCTACTTTTTGCTCTCAAACATATTTCTCATCCCTCTAGGAAAACTTTATTATGTTCTTCTCCCAAGCAAAAACCCTCTGAACTAAGTGGTGACAGACGTCTACCAAAGTCTTCACCTAAAGCTCTATAAAAAGGGTTCCTCTTTTGAAGAAGGGACTAGCTACATCCTACCCAAACTCATTTAATATAAGAAAACCAAGAACTTTTTCTTTGCCGCTCTACTTGGATTGAGGTAGGTCTCCAGGGTCATACACCAAAGAAAATAATTTGTTTGTTTGTTTCTATAATTCTTGTCTTCTCTATTATGATGTTATTTTATCGTTCATGATTATGTGCTTGATCCTTATTGTTTTGCTTATAGAATAAAAAATATGTTTATAACCAAGCATAAATTTATTGCTTTCTTATATATTTAAATTCTCTTACAATGATGTGCTAATAAGGGCTCATCAATATTCTACTTGTTAAATGCATTAGTAAAAAAAACTAACTCCTGAGAAATACCTTTTACAAGGAACCAAAAAATATAAGGTTTTCTACATTCGTTTTTAGTAGAGGTTGTTATCGAAGCAGCTAGTCTAATGATTGTCTTCATTATCTGCTATATTGTATCTTCACCTCCAAATTCGTTCTCATAATTCATAGCCTTTGGGGACACTTGGGAATTTTATCCTATAGAAAAGACCCTTCTTCCGAAAAATCAAATTTAGTGTCCCTCAGTTGTCCTTGTGATTTAAAGGGTTCAATTGAAAGAAAGGACCAGATTAAGCCTCTAGAAGTCGTTGGTTCCAATAAATGTCCCTGCTGGAGTTGTCATCACCAACGACCCTTTTAGCGTTGACTTCCATTGGGACATGTAGGTAAGAGGAAAAGACATAAATGAAAGAAATGTAATTAAAATTTTTAGTTTTTGATTCATATAGGCAGTTTTGCATAATGTGCTTGGGGTTGGAAAATTTTAAAGCATGCCCCTAGGATTATTCTGTTAACCTCCAAGCTATGCGTAACTCCTTACTGCCGTTGTCCTTCCCATCTGGTCGTGTCGCTCCCACTAAGGAGAGCCATCATATGATTATTCATAGCACATCACTTTGAAGATAAAAAGCTTCAAACCTATCCCCACCTGGACATTATGCCCACTGACTCTGCTGTGAATGATTCCTTGAATAACTACTAGGTGTTTCTTATTATACCCCTTGTATACCAAGGGAGTCCTTTTTGTTTTTTTTTTTAAAAAAAAGAGAGTCCAAGTCCCGTAGCTTTTTAACAAAGAACCGAAGCTCTATTCGGAATGGAAAGTGTCCTAACTAGGGATTTGTAGAAAGAATCAAACAGCAATCGAACTCATGACGGCAGTGGCTAGAATTCTACCCTAATAGTCTCATTTATGATACTTTTATAGCCCATTCCTCAAGCATTTGGTAATGTTAAGGGCTACGAAGAAGTCAGCGGTGTAACAAAGTCAAATCGTTAATCGTGTGCTTCCTCTCAGTCTACCTAGTCTTTAAGAGCACCTTGAGGTTTCGACTTTGTCCATGCCAATTCTTCATGTTTTGTTTAGGAATCCTTTTCCTCCTTTCTGCTCACCTTTTCCAATAAAAATGTAGTGTATGCTCTCTTTCTCTAAAAAAAAGTATGTCCATTTTTCTAAAATCTTGACGTAGTTGTGACGAAAACAAGGGCCACGAGAGACCATCAAGGTCGTTTAGTGAGGTCATTCTCAACAAGCATTGAAAGTGCAAGCTTTAATTCCATAGTAAAAAATGATATCAGCAACAACCATCATAAAGACGATGGTGATACTAGGGAATGAATTACAACCCTTATGGATGATTTGCTAGACAACCAAAAAGCCAATCTAAGGCTAAATTTAATGAGTAATAAAAACTTATAAATGGCAAGCCAAGAAGAGGTATGAACATGAGACTGAAAATGAAAGAGAAGATGATGTCTACTCTATTCATTCAGTCTATTAAGAAAATCCATCACTAATGGACGAAAGGATTAATAAGTTAGGGTGGCTCTCAAGAAACTCTCAACTGTTTAGGAATTAATTTAAATACCTATTGTCTACCAAGGTTTCACTTCCTGAAAACTTCAAATTCACAGGCCTAGGCAACCCGTCCATTTATTTGAGGAATTTCATTAACATTATGAGTAGATAAGGCCTTCTTTCCTCAAGTATTCTTTCTCGCTTAAGGAGAAACTACGAGTGGTTAGCTCTATTCCGTTAACCCTCAAAGGGCCAGCACTTGAGAAAACATAAGCAAGGAATGCCTATCACAATATTCTTACAACACGGAATTGTACACACTGCATGACTTGGAATTATTGAAATGAGGAGAAAAAGAAAGTTTTCCACACTTTCTGGCTATCGAAGGGCAAAAGCCCAGTTGATGCTAATCGGCCCGAAGAGCATGAACAAGTCCGTAAGGTGTCCGCAAGGTTCTTAGAAGTGCAGTACCAAATTATCACTAACATCTCTTGTTTCAACCTATGAGCATGTTCACACAACTACATGATGCAAGGACATTGGTGGAAGAAGAAATGGAAAAAGGCCACAGCATACTTATTAAGACATCAATAACTCTTGTGGAGATACGCACTCAGTCGCATCTTCTAATACTAAAGCAATAAATGAGGTCAATGTGATAGAATCCTCCAAACTTTACGGCCACTATATGATCGTCACCCCATCTAGAATGGAGGTATCGAAAGCCCTGAGAAGAACTAAAAGTTGAGGACTCCTCAAGCCTATTCAGCCTATACTTGATGTAGTAAAGGGAAAATGGACTTGAGATATGACACCAATGGTAACTACCAACGTTGGAAAAATTGTTCCATCAATCAATGCTTAGCATTAAGACATGCCTTAGAAGATCATACCTATCCTCTGCCAAACTGTCTAGCCCATTAAGTTCTGTGG
Source organism: Stenocereus thurberi (assembly GCA_002740465.1). Taxonomy (NCBI): domain Eukaryota; kingdom Viridiplantae; phylum Streptophyta; class Magnoliopsida; order Caryophyllales; family Cactaceae; genus Stenocereus; species Stenocereus thurberi. The sequence continues at coordinate 42,196 of NCQT01095162.1, read as the reverse complement.
TTGTGGCTTTCACCGCAGGGAAGAAATTAACCTATTTGTCCTCATTGGAGACTAAATTAATGGGATATAAGGAAGTTACCAAAAAGAACCTGGGATAAGTTCCTTTATCCCTAGTGGAGCCACATAGGCGAATGGGATGGAGAAGAAGTCCTCCGACATCTCACCCGCAATAGGTGATGGTATAAATGCCCACATTGACTCAAAATGCAGAACAATTGAGTCTAATCATAACATAAGAATCATAAGCGGACCCTATTCTCTCCAAAAAGAACTGATATTGACATAACCATTTGGAATCTCCTAGCTTACTCCATAAACTAGCAAGAGGCACTCTCAGAGGCCATCGTGAGAATGGAAGTCTTAGTTCAGATTGCCACTAAAAAATTTGTCAGCTTGTTTATGAATAAAAGATCCCCTTTGACCATAACTTTCTATGACTTAGAACTCCTGCCCAAGAACATTAAACCATAACAAGACACTATATCTTATGATAATTTATAGAAATTGGGTATAACTTATGAGGACATAACCCTTTAATCTAGGGCTTGCAAGTGTAGGACAGTATTCATCAGACAGTTTTGTCTGACTGTCACCCTTAAACATAGTGGTTGGAGGAATAAAAAGGAAGGTAGCTAGCATTCGCGCTACTTTCAACCTGCTAATTGGTCGCCCTGTGCTACAGAGCGAAAAGGACATGCCATTGACCCTACATAACAAAGTCAACATGATAATTAACAAGGCTATGAATAACTTTAAATGTCAATCTAATGATGACAACTGCTGAAAAGAAAGCTCTCATTCTAGAGGTTAAGCATGATGATGATCACATAGAGATCGGGGCCTTTTAGCCAATGAGTTTGCCATCATTGACTCAAAAGATGAAGTCCCATTCAACCTCGATCCCTTCTGAAAAAGGAAGGTTAATGTCATGGTGATAAGTATAGGTTACCATAATATCATGATAAGGAACTTAGGCTACTTGCCTGGAACATGGGAAGGGAAAAGATAAGGAATGCTCACTCATGTTCATAATGTTACCTAGTTCCATCACTTTTTTAATTTAGGATATGAGCTAATTAATCCTCAAGAGATTCATCTGAAGATTCAAGAGGAGAAGCTTCAAAATCGTCTACAAGACAAAGGTATCTATTCATATACACCCCCTTACCTTCCATTCCTTAACGGAATTTAACAAAGGCAATGCAACCCACTTTGGGTTCTTGAACAAAATTAAAGTACATGCTCGCCTTGAGAAAATCCATCTTTTATGATTGTACTCTATTGGAAGAAGTGTACATTATTAAAAACACCCAATTCAAAACATATTGGGCCCCTGAGGCTAGCCAAGGTCACTTCGCTTTTTATTTAGGGCAGAGAAAAGGAAGCATGACGGTCCTAAGGATTGTTTGAGTTTTCACACTGATTTCTTTCCTTTGGTACCTAAACCTAAAGTCTACCGTAAAAAGTCCTCCTAAAGGCATCCCCCTTTAAGTTGCATATTCTTACTTTCAAACTACAGCTGACCTGATTCCACATTGGATATCTAGGTAACCTTAGAAGAGGCCCGGCCATAAAGATTCATTTCCATTATATCCTTTAGTCTCCAAAACAAAAACAAAAAAAAAAAAAGGAGACAAAAAAGAAGAAAAAAGAGAGTTGCTGATCCGAAAACCTAAAAAGGAGGACTAGGTAAAATGAGAGCGAAAACAAAACCTTAGTTTTTAAGGACAAAGAAGCATTTCATTGCCAGCACCCATCAAATTAGACTTGGACAAATCATTCACCCACTTCAGCACTACTTCTCAATCATCATAGCCTCCAATCTCACCTCCACTATAAAATTTAGGATTTTTGGTCTTAACCATAACTACAAGTCAGGGTCTATTCTTTTCATTGAAAAATATAGGTTGGTAAATGGGTGAAGTTAGTTGAGATTGGTAGAAGTGGGTTAAAGTATATTAAAGTGGGTTGAAATTGATTAAAGTGGATTGAAGTGGATTAAAGCTGGTTGAAGTGGGTTAAATTTTTTTATATGATGAGTACAAGTTGGTTAAGATAGTAGAAAGTTGCTTGAAATTGGTTCAAGTGGGTTAAAGTGGGTTGAAGTTGATTGAAGTAGTATTTGTTTATTGAAGTTGGTAGAGTTTGATAAATTGGGATTTGCCAACGAAAAGAACAGGGCCTCAGTAGATACTTGCTCTACATTCTCAGCCTTTTTAAGTGGGCACTCACCTATTATATAAGAAATGGGCTTCACCACAGTTTCGTAGACAATTAGGGTTGCTATCATGGTGAACATTTTTGACATGGAGATAATTATATTCTTTATACTAAACTAAGGGCAACTCTGGTCAGCACCAACAAAGGTATTTTTGTCTACCATATCCCTACACAGCTCGGGTTTATCAACTACTGAATATTTTCCAACATGGGAAGGGTCGCATTTATTTTACTGAACTAGGGGCGAATCCAATTAAAACTAGCAAAGCATCTTTGGTTACCATTATCCTTACACATCCAGGCTTTCGTTGCAATAAATAGAAATTAGGGGGCTTCTTCAAAATAGGAGCACTTCAACACAAAATTAAAGGTTACTCCTCCATTAAAAGAAAGATTCCCTTTTCTGCACAACTTATACCTGATGACCTAGCCTAACCTAATAATCACTCAATCTTTTATTCCTCATCCTATGAAATTTTGCAACCTAACACCAGTATGCTAAATCCACTAGTCGCCTGTACCTTAATTGGGCCCTATCCAATGGATCACAAACTCAGCATGAAATCTTCATCTACATGCATACGAGACTAGTTATCACAATTGGGTCTGCATAGTCATCATGCATGCATAGTCTCAGTTAGGCTAGTAAGTGAGTCTGCATCTATACATAGGTCTTTAGTCTATTTACTAGACCGCACTTCGTCTTGGTCACTTGAGACCCTAGATCAAAGAGGCGCGCATTTAGACATGACAGCGATCCCATAGGAAGGGCATGCAACCTTGGTCATTGATGAACCTATGTTAAAGGTTTTAAAGATTCATTAATAACCGTCACAGAAGACATCTATACTTTGACTATCGCCTTAATAAGGCTCAACCAAAGTGGAGGCTCCATCTTCAGTGCGAGCTTTACACAAGCACTATCGATCTTAAATTAAAAGGGAAACTCACCAACATACTTATAGAAAGGACATTAACTAAACTGCAGGTTCTCAGGCTGCCATCAGAAGGAAATGACATAAAAGTCAATCGACAAAGGGCCAAGCTGGGAGCCTTGGGAGTTTTAACACCTGACCAATGACAGGCTTTCATGCCACTAAAGTTCACTGGAATTTGGCTACAGGACTTCAGGCTCAAACGCTACCAAGTTCACAGTGATCTGGCTACATGTCGTCAAGCTCTCACCCCCTCAAAATCAAGATCTGCTAGATCGGCAAAAGGTCCATTGAAACGGCGAAATATCCTCTAAATTGGCGAAATGTTAATATCAAGATCCACTATACTGGAAAAAGATCCGTTAGACTAGTAAAATTAGAGTTCACTAGACCGGCAAAAGGTCCGCTGGATCGGCGAAAGGTACACTAGACGACGAAAAGGTCAACATCAGAATCCACTAGACTGGATCAAGGCCCGCTAGACCAGCAGAAGGTCGACATCAGAATTCGATAGATTTGCAAAAGGTCAAAATGAAAATTTCTAGCTCCTGGATTAATGGGATATCATCGGCCATCGTCACGGCCAAACTTGGCGGACACCAAATCTCATGACCCTCAGCCAAGTTTGTATTTCACATCATTGTCCATTATAAATAACAGGGTGCCCCCTACGGTTAGAGGCATCCAATTGCCATTGAAACACATCAGAAACATTAGAGACATCCATCAAGAATTCGAGAGACACTTTCAAGAACTTTTGAGAGAAAATTGAGAGTAGACATTAAGAGTGAGATTGATTTACTCAATGAAAAGCGTCACTCTATTGGGTTCCCCATTAGATCAGGTGGGTCATTCGGAGTGTGACCTAAACCTTTCTTATTTATTTTTACCTTCTTTCGCTTTGTCTTATTTAATTCCAAGTTTGGTAAAGAAGTAATCATTAGGCAGTTCCCTGTTCGCTGTAATTTCTTGCTTTATTTTGAACTTTTTCTAAACTAGTATTGCACTTTTGGTTTGCATTATTTGATGTGATTGATGCTAATATGTTACATGATTGCATGATAGTGTAATTAAGATTTAATTTTCCATATTAAATAGTAGTGGTCGTCAAAAATGACAGGCAGTGATGTGGTGCACCCAATTATATCATTGTACTATCGCTACCAAATCTAGGTACGCGATTCAAGCTTATTGAGTTAAGATGGTCCCGACACCAAGAATTTCTTGGGGGCCTTCGAAAATCTTTTTGAAGGGAATTATCTGTTGCTTTCGATGTCCCTATTAGTTCATGGTTCGCTTCGAAAAGTAGACTTAGTTTGTAAGTTTTCATAAAACTCACTGACAACTCTATTAGTTAAAGTTTCGTACTTTTCTTAATTTGCTAATTTCTTTATTTTTTCCCTTAATTGGGCAGATTGGCTCAAGATCCTGACAATAGACCTGTCTAGACCCAGATTCAGACTAAATTCTGGCCCAAGAACCTTACCATCAAACCTACAGGCGTAAACTGTAGGGTCAAGCGACATCTACTGCCAAGATCCCCAGGGAGCTGGACCAAGCTCTGGCCCTGGAACCCGATCGTGTTCCTGGTCAGATCTAAAGTCCAACCCACCGGTTTGGACCTACAGTTTCTGCTATGAACTTGTCAGGTGCCTGGATCAGATGTGCAATCTCCCCCACTGGTTTAGACCTATAGTTCCTACTATAATCTGCACATCTGTATAAAAAAGAAAAAATAATAACTATTAATTACTTCAAAAAAAATTAAAACACCCAACAAACAAGTCCGACCATTCATAAGAGACCACACCTTTGACAGATTCCTAAGCAGTGGCTCCTTACACAATCACAGGCTTAGATGAAACTCTTGCCCTTTGGTGGCCTTAGTTAACATGTACTCGATCCTTACCTGCTTAGGCAAAACTCTTTCCCTTTGGTGGACTCAGTTAACATGTACTCCAGCTTGCAACTTGTATCGATAAGCTAATCATCTTAAGGTTCCAAAGGATGACTATTACATAGGATCTGCTTATTGCAAATTGATCATAAAATCCTCATGATCATCTAGATGTATGAAGATGAATAGGACCGAGCCACATAATCTAGCTTTATTTGCTTATAGAAGAAAATGTATTAAACAACTAGATATGTTGGTTTCCTACACCACAACGAATCCTCCTGAAGAACAAATTTCAATATTTCATTGTTCGGACGATGAAAGCAAGGACCTCAACACAGATTCTTGATCGATTATTCTACTAGCAGGGAAAAATGAAGCCAAAATGGTTCTAAAAAAAGGAAAAAAAAGGAAAACAAAAAGTAACTGAACAAAGAACAAACATGTCATTCCTCAGAAAACCAAAACCACTCCGTAGTACGGATCAGTGTAGTACGTTAACAGTTCTGCAAATTTGCAAAACTTTTCTGGAAAATTTTTGGGGCGCCACATGATTTGCTCAAGATGATCGTATACCTCAACACATTAAACAAGATGTACTGCACTACAACAGCATTTCTGCTATCTGGACTGCATTAAGTGCCGCACCCTTGCGAATTTGATCACCACAAACAAATAAATCCAACCTGCAAAAGATCCCAGTTTCAAATTATCATTAAGCTGCTGGAAGCATGTGTACAACAGCAAGGATCTCCAAGGAAGAATCATATACCCCTTTTCTCCATCTTGAGAGACATCACGCCTTATCCTTCCCACTGCTACGTTATCCTTGTTTGACACCTCCAATGGGGTGGGGAAGTGATTTAATGTACGGTCATCGATCACCACCACACCTGGAGCATTCTTCAGGATCTCTCTCGCTGTGCCCTACAATATAGCTTTCATTGGCTTAAAGGTACAAACTGTGAGAAAACATTGTAGGAAGAGCATGCTAAATTCCAGTCCTTCTAGTCTAAGGTTAATGCAACAGGAAAGAGATTAGCCCCTGTCAACAGATAAAATACCCACCAGATTGTTTCATTGCTTAACGATGCACAGTTCCCTGACAGATCAAGAAGTCACTTTTTGTCTCTTTCTGCCCTGGATTGTAGTGGACAAGAGAAGAATCCCTCGCTAAAATATCCATTATTTCTTTGGTTTTCAAACATAGAATGTTTTATAAATTTTTTGTCCAATAGAAACACCCCACCTATGCTTGAATTCAGCTTTGCTTGACTTGGGGCTATTGTATTGGTTGGTTGGTTGGTTGNGTTTCAGACAAGTGCAGAATTCTGCAAACGGCAAGCTACCTCAAATTTATGAGAGATAATTAATAAGGAAGTCTAGAGACCTAAGTCCAGTCATACTTTGTAGCAAAAAGAATTCCCTTCGCAAATATCAAGGGGCTAACGCCGGTTGTCAGATGGTATTTGCAAATCAAGACTGTCAGAGCAAATCAGAGAACAATAGTCCCATGGAGCTTTTGAGATGATTAGCACAAAATGGATGACAAGGTTGATCTAAGCCCAATAGCTGCAAAGAGGAACAATGCTAACATTTCTATTCAGATTCCATGCCAGTACAGATCTTTCTGCAAAACTTCTGCCAGCTAACCTCCATATTGATGAACAAAGATTATAGCGATCAAAAAATCTAACTCCGAACCAGTCATATTTGTCTTCTCCTCTATAAGTGTTTTAAATCAAAAATTACATCTGGATAACATGCACAGTCTTGCTCCACACTATGGAATAGAAACATCGTCAACTAGTGTCTTCTATCTTTTGTGAATGTATGAAGATTTTATCTTTTGTGAATGTATGAAGACTCTACTGCGAACATATAATATAAAAGCAGTACGGACAAAAACAGCTTAACAAGCAAGGAGGAATCATTAATACTTGAAACATAACACTGCGGATTACCTCGTCAAGGGGCTGCTCAAACTGAAGGTTTACACTTTCTGCATGTGCACGCATAACAGGAACCCTTATACATGTGGCAGTGACTCTGACACTATCATCATTCTACAACAGAAAAAAGGAACATCGTCATAAAAATTGCATGAACTCAGCATAGTTATGTGAATGTACAAATACATTAAGAATTAAGGGAAAACAAAAGCCACAGTGAAACCAACCGCAAGCTGATGTAATCAAGCTACAGATACCATCATGTGGCACTTCAAAAACTTACCCAAATCTTCCTTGTTTCCTTTACTAATTTCATTTCCTCTTCGTTGTACCCATTTGAAAGGATAGGTGCATTGTGCGAAAACAAATTAAAAGCATACTGCATAAAAGGAAACAATTAAATAAACAGAGTGGACAACCAAAAAAATACAATCACATATGTGACATAGGCACATAGTTACCTGCTGCTTAAAGATTTTGCAAGTAGGTGGCTTCCCTTCCAAAACCTTCATGAATAAGAATGCACAACACTATTAACAAAAGCACCAACAACCTAATAATTCTGCCCATAACAGAAATATTCAAGCGGAGGAAAAAGAAATGAGTTGAAAGAAGAAAGGATGGAAAGAAATATGCCATACCTCACGGGTTTGCTGCTCAAGCTCCTCCATGGCAGCAGCACCAGCACCACTAGCTGCCTGGTAAGTACTGACAACCATCCGGGTGACCTGCAGTATTTATATAGCAGGAAACAACAATATGAGTCATATGACACAGGCACACAGCCAAAGCATGTACAAGGAGGCTGATGCAAGAAAGAGAAAGAGAAGGTCATTACTAGTTAATAGGTTAAACTGACAGCATAACAAACGAATCTCAAAATAAGAGGCATGGGTATTCAGATACTTTACAACCAAGCACCTAAGAAGGGCATGGTTGCTGAATGCTGCGATAACTCTTAAGAAATAAACTACGCTAAACAAGGACAACTTTGACCACTGT
>NCQT01095128.1:0-12748 GCA_002740465.1 Stenocereus thurberi | reverse complement strand
GCAACACAGGAAAACCGTGAGGCAACCCTAGGTTAACCTAACACAAAAGCTGCTAGAACAGAAATTTGTCATGGGCCCAATGTGGTAAGTTTCTGGAATTTAGCGTAAGAACAAAGCAAGAGTGGGGGGACTCGAATAGGCAGGCCATGCTAGATTTCTGTCTTGCTCTTCTTTCTTCTTGTTTAAGCAATTTTTGTGCTTAATTAAATGAGTTAACTATAGTGGACAACCTGGGATAACAATGAAGCAAGCTCATGTTAACTCGACATAAAAATTTCTAGAAAGATAAGGAAAAAGAACAAGACAGAAATCTAGCATGGCCTGCATGTGCCAGCCCCCTCTTCTTGTTCTGTTCTTATGTTGAATTCTAGAAACTTAGCATGGTGGCCCTATGCCACGTGGCACGACCATGCCAAGCTCACGGACTTGATGCCTATATATATCCCCCAATCCCATTTGTGTAATCAGGCTAGGTTTCAAAAGGATTTTTAAAATGGGTTTTTAGTTAGGTTTTAAGGTAGATTACTTCTTATAGCCTCACAATTACTCTTTCCAAGTTAAATAAAAATTTAATTTTTGTAGGTTGTATTCTCTCTCTACCATCTTTTCAATTTAGTTTTATTCTTCAAGTTTCTCCCTCTAATTTCATGATTTATTTTGTTCCTCAAGTTCATGCTTTGAATAGTGGATTTTTGTGTTAACTATGCCTTATTAATTGGTAATCTTATTTTGCTTACTCTCTTGATCCCACACTCTCTCTTCCTTCTCTTAAATCCTTAAATTTCATCTCTTCTCTTCGCCTTTTGACTAAAGCTTAAAACCTATTTTCAAAATTCAAGTTTTTGGTTCATTATGCATTAAATTAGGAGTAAATATATAAGATTAGTTGGGAATGTGTTGAAACAAGCCACAAATCTCATGCCTTTCCTCCTCCAATAGAGATCTAACCTCCATTGTTGGATTCTTGGGCTTTTGAGACGTTCCCCTTTCTCTCTCTTCTTTTAGCCAGTAAATTTAATGTTTTCCTGGTTATATTAGATACTTTCTTGGTTTATTATTAGTACAATGATGTTTTGTGTAGATTGTATTAGTAGTGCTTTATTTTAAATTAGTTTAATTAATTTTATTTAGATTAGGATTAGTAAGTAATTAATTTAGTAATCATGTTTAGTCACACTTATTGCTTTCGTTATGTTAGAATTGAGACTAAAATAACAAGCGACTTAATTTCAATGCTATCTCGGAGGGCAACAAAACTTCCACCCTTTCTCCCTCAAACCTACTCAATAGGTAGGGCCCTTGTCATCTGGTTAACATTATCTAGGCTTTGATATCAAACCAAAATAACTAAGTTCTAACATGCACTGGGTACAAGGCGATTGTAAATGGCTCTAACATGCTATGACAACGTGAAAGGTAGAAAAGATGGTGAATAACTATGTAGTAAAAGAGCCAAGGTAATTGACAAGTTTAATGAAAGAATTCTAATCAGGGGCCCAGCCATTGACACTATAATGACCTAATTGATAAACAAGTAGGACTTAGCCTAGCCCGTTATGGTTTCCTCTTTCTTCGATGCACACACCTTGCTGCCTACATTTGAGGACCAAACAAATAAATTATGTGAGTGAAAAAAACACACAACACATACAGTCTAATCGGTGAAAATGGCACTTGGGCCATTCAAAATAATTCAAAAATATTTTTTAAATATTAATTTTACCAAACAATTCTAGTCATTAACTAAACCAATAATCCTTAATCTTGGTGTGGGATTCCCTTAACTTGCCACCCTTGATGCACTTGAAATAGTGAGGCCTTCTGACATACATTTCTCACTTGGTGGAGTTCACGAAACTTAATTTGAAATTTTGTTAAACTTGGTACGATTCATAAAAGTAACTCAAAATAAGCACGAAAAACATATAACAATACTAAAGGGGTTGTTTATGCATGTAATTCATTCAAGCTGATTCTATTATTCATAGTTCACAAGAAAATGGCTTTAATGATTCATAAGGGGTGGCTCAACTCATAGCCAAGGATGTTGCACAGGCAATCTTCAAGTAAATATGAGCGTGGTTTGGAGCAACCAAGATTTCTTAGTGGGTGCAATGCTAACATGCTACCAAATAGTGCATGAACCGTAACAAATCAACTTAGTGATCAATTCTATTATGCTCCCAATTGTTCACTTAGTCCCTCCCCAAAATAATCTACCAAGGCCAATTCGATTCAGCACGTTAAAACAAAGTCAACATGAAAATGCTTAGAACATGGTTTGGCATGCAATTAGAACAAATAAGGGCTCATAGAAATCTTGTACTTGCCTGTAAAAAAAGTCACGGGTTCAAATAGAATGTAAAAGCCCATTAAAAATACAACCACTAGATATGGCAATGGGGCAGGAAATCGTTGTCCCCATCAAAACCCTACCCTATGTTAGGGAAAAATCCCCACCCCTAATAGGGATGGGAATGGGAACGGAGACAAAGACTCAATCCCTGAGAAGGGATGGGAAAAATTTTATCCCATCTCCATCCCCACGTCTCTGCCTAGGGAAAGATCCATGTCCCTATCCCTAAATTCATGTCCTCAGTTTGGAAAAAGAACCCCTTCCCCATCCCCATTTATAATTAAAACTACATATGAACCCTTCATGTGCGACTATAAAATTAAGTCACATAGATAAATTTAGTTAAAGAAACGCCTAGTTATAAATACAAAAAGTCCCTCATTTCCTTCTACAGGTTAATCACTCAATCGTCTTCCTATGCCTTTCTTCTTGCTTCCTCTAATCTTCTCTATCTGTTGGCCCTATTTTGTGCTCCTTCTCTTAGTGTCCCTCCCTATCATGCCTGAGTTGAGTGTTGATTGCTCAAACCCAAAATGTTAAAACTCCCTAAATCAGATCTAGGCATCTGGGTCTTAACCCTTGGTATACATCTGTAGACCTTTAAATTTTAATTATTATTTATGTTTATTCCTTAGCCTATATTTGAAATTGTTGGTATAGGCTTTAGTTTGTTAACATTTTTAGGATTCAACTAATTAATTAACTTTTAGCACTAGTAGGATTCAATTGATTAATCAACTTATGATGTAGTTATCACAAAGGATGAGATAAAAATGATGGGTAACAAATCACCTTAGGCCCCATCGGGGATTAGATCTTCTCCGGGAACTGGGAAGGGCGAGTTTTTTCCCTATAACAGGGAATGGGATGGTGATAAGGAGTGGGGCTCTGAGCAGGGACCAGGATAGGGATAGGAAATATGCCCATATTCTCAACCAACCCCATTGCCATCCCTAGTAGCCACCAAAAATCTAACTACTATAGAATAAATTAGAACAACTTATGAAAAGATTAAGTAACCATAGTTTACAGCCAAATGGAGTAAGAAAGTTAGGACTGCATACATACCAATTTGTATAAATCCCACATCAAACCACCAAAAAGAACAAGGTCACAACATGATGGGGCAAAGGACACCTAATAGCTTAAATAATACCATAATTTTCAACTTGAGTAAGCTAAGTGAGAGAGAAATTGGTTTTAGCTCGTACCTTAAAATGGAATTAGTAAATATTTTGAGCCAACAACTTGAATTGATGGTCAATCATCCAAAAGTTACAAGATTTATAGGGAATGAAAAAAATAAAACACAGTAGTTTTAAGCGCATAATTTTGCAATTTGGTCTAATTAAGGGGAAGCACAATATTTAGGTTCTTAGTGAATGGGTAAATTCAAAACATGCCATGAATGAAAATGAAGGCTGAAAAAGGCAACTTGTTGTGGCTCTGAACACACTTGGGTGTAAAATGATAGCAAACACCAATATCTGCACAAATTTGTATAAAAAAGACCAACCTAGTTTATGCAAGAAAGGGAAGAGAAATCTCTAGAGGTCAAAGCTTGCACACACACACAAATAGAGAGAGAGAGAGAGAGAGAGAGAGAGAGACCCTAATTTGAATTGAAATTCGATACCTAATTGACATTAATGGCATAAGTTGTAACAAGTGACTCTGATAATTAGACACTCAACAAACCTAACTCTAACATTGATAACCTTAAGGAAGAAAACAAAACATTCACCGACAAAAAGTAGATGAGATTCTTGGTGGGAAGAGGTGTTTCCTTATAGATTATGTCAGCATCTAGCTGAATGTTGAGGCAAACATGAGCAGAGAAATTAGGAAAGGGGTTGAGAGCTTGGGAGAAATATGAAAGTGGTAGGCAACTAAGTCAACTGCCTTGTCCTTTTGTTAGCTTTTTATTTACTTATTTATTTATTTATCAAGCAAAAGGGTCACAAGTTGTTCCCCCTTTTCTAAAAAAGCAATGTAGTAGTAAATGCTGCTGCTGCTGATGATGATGATAATAACAATAATTATAATAGCAGTAGTAGTAGTAGTAATAATAATATGATAATAATGACACTTAAATACTTGGGATGTTACAAAACCCTTCGCAAAAAAATCCATCCTCAAAACCCTTCGCCGTATAAGTCAAGGATCAAAATCTTCAGCTCCTTAAGTCACTCAGGCAGATAGCGTAAGGGCATTAGTATTTGAAAATTACCTTCCTCTTTTACCATTTTCATCTTTCCTTTGTTTAGTTTTATTTAGATTTTATATTTCCTAAAAGAGGAATTTGGTCATTAATTTACTGCTAGAAATATTTATTTTCTTATTTTTATTGACCACGTAGTTTTCTATTTGCATTAATGCACTTAAGATGTTGCATGCTTATTCCTCTTAGTGCAATTGTTTAATTTTCGATTTGATTAATAGAGAACGGGAGTGATTACAAGTAGCGTTAGCGTGCACCACATCCTAGTGTTGTACCCCCACCCCAAAATTTGAATCTTTTCACTCAAGCAAATGGAGTTTGATGGTCCTCATAAGGATTACATGATCTAAAACAAATATAAAATTACACAACAAGTATACAGCTATCAGTTATAATACTTGAGGGTTGAATCTACAAAGATAGGTTAAATCTAGAACACTCGAACAACTAACCACCCGTGATAATTAAATTAAAGGTAATAAATGAACAAAATAGAAAAGAAACTAACCGGAATTGAGCCTAAGCTAAACAAGACTAGATGTAACAATTGCCAGTATGCAAATTAGCAGAATTTTTGAGAAAGTAGCAAACTTTAATCAAGAAGAGGGCCGGGGGAGAGAGAGAAAGATAAGGAAATAAATTACCAATGAATTAAAAGCATAAATTTAAAGCTAAATCGAATATATTAATAAAAACTAAAACTTGAATTAAATCTAAGTACTTGAGTCAAAATTTTAAATGAGAATTATCCTAAACTAATCTACTTCTAAATCCTAAACTAAAACCTAAGCTAAGATTTTGATGAAATGATTGATTAATTGTGGTACCAAAGACCTCCTTTTTATCATGTTGATAGCCTTCCCCACTTTCTAAATTTTAGTTGGAAATTATTGATTAATATTGGGAAAGCCACCACAATAAGGAAATCACTTGGAATCCACTTGATCTCCAATTTTTATTTGGCTACAACTTTCCAAAATTAGCTCGAAGTAATCTTGCATGCCAAATAAATGACTTTAATATTTCATCCAAATTCCCTCCACAAACAAAAACTCCAAATAAAACCCAAAAATGATCTCGATTATAACTAAAACTGAAGTAATTAGACTCATTTATTTGCTCACTTTTGGTCACCGAACAAATATCCCCATAAGTAAATTTTGTTCGCCCTCGAGTAAAATAAAAGAAAACAAAAATTTACCTAAGTCACCTAACTCACTTTTCATAGGAATCACGGTAGCACTTAGCATGTGAACAAGCACTTTAAACCTCTGGGTTCCCTTAATATATAATTGTGGTCTTATGAGGGTTTGTAGAGGACGTATCCATAAAATCTTTGAAGAAGAAAAAGACAAAGACAAAGAAAATACAAAATCTTATTGAATTTTACATGTCATACACAAATTTATGTAAGGTAAAACTATACACACTTTACCAACAATTCCCCCTATAACCCAAATGTCATATTATACACAAGCATAATGTACATATCAAGACTCTTGTTCACTACCAATGAAACTCACACACCAATTTCTTTCACCCCACTATCTATCAAAATAGTGGATCGATCCTAGTACTTAGATGTGCAAGTACACCATCATCCTAAGGGCTCGGCTTACCAGAGTTGATTCAATCCCACTTGACTAATTTCTTGACTCACTAATTTAGAAAGCAAGCTTTCCTAATAAAAGTATTATCTCAAAGGATGGCACCTAGTAGCACATGCTGCAAAGGGATACTTGTCATCCCTGACTCTGTGACTTTTTTTTTTTTAACTTTTTAAAACTTTTTTTATTATTTTTATGTTTTTTTACCAAAAAAAAATGAAAACAAAAGAGATAATACAAAAAGTCAACTGGGAGAAGCAACCATGGTAGCCTAAGACCCTAAGGCAATGGTCATATATAAGTAAGGGTTATACTCAATATTATAATAGAATGACAAGGTTAGAACTAAAGTATGGAATGTCACACCTTGGACTATTTAGTCTATTATGCACACGATGCTTATGCATGACCCAATATTAAGTTATAAGAGCTCAGACTCCATCAGGATAGTGTAATTCTCAAAATCATACAAAAACAAAAAACCTTTTTGGTTTTTTTAAAAATAAAATTTCTCCTTTTTTTTCTTTTTCAAAAGTTTGAAGCATAACTCCCCCTTACCCACACTAAAATCATACAATGTCCACATTCTAAGAGAATGCACTCAAAAACACAAAAAGGAAAAGAAAAATAAAAGAAAAAAGAAAACACAAATATTTATAAATGAGCAATGAACACAATAATACCAAGTCAAGTGTTAATTGCACTGAACTATGACTCTTCTAGTGGGTGCCAAGCGAGCTCTGAGGAGCATCTACCACTCCTACTTATTCAAGATGCCATCCTCTCAATTAATTGCAGTCAGAACTCAAAGCAACTTATCACAAGACTGAGCATGCATCTCGAACAAGTGTTGGTAAGAGGACACCATTGAAAATATAACAATAATGGTTACTGAGCTCTTCAATTTGCCAAAATCCCTAAAAAAGTTGAAAAAATAATGGAATAAGGCGGTCCACACAAATTTCTTAGGTATGTTCTCTAGGTATAAATAGTAAGATTTAATTAAGTGATTATACTATCTAGTTGCCTAGGGACCTATCAAACTCATTGACCCACCCCTTAAGCCATTTAATCTCAATATCCACAAGGCCCAAATCATCATTGTGGCCAGCTATCACGTAATCATCCATGGACTTTACAAAGGAGTCCTCAAGGGAAGGAACGAAGGTGAACAAGTAAAGGGTGCAGGGACTAACTCAAATGAGGTGTGGCATACAAGACCAATAAGTTCAAGACTAGTCAGTGACATCTCTACTATAACTTCCTTAAATGACTCCCCTAAAGGAGTCTCCTCAAACATATGCTCCTCCTAATTAAAGTTGCACTCAAACTATTTCTAAACCAATTCTGAAAACTGGTTAAATATATTCCCCATTATATGCTCCATTGAATTAAATGCAGTTGCTATGCTATTCTAAATTTCCACTTTTAATCGAACATATCAGGGGCATGGGTCATAGTTATGATCAAAAGCATAGCACAAGTCACCAGGAAAAGGGACACTTCGAGGAATAGAAGTGGGAGGAGAATAGGGAGTCACAAATTTTTCCTTATAAAACGATCTAGAATGAAAGGTACATGGACCGAGAAAAGATATCCCAAAAGCACAAGTAATCTTTTTGAAATCATAAGTATCCCTAGCCACCCTTCAAGCAAAATGATGACCTCATTAACAGTTTTGGAATGAAACCTAAAATATTCTAAAAGACTATTAAGTCTCACTATTCACCTCCAAGCATCACCTCCATCTCCACTTTCTTTAAGATCAAAGTGAGTAACCCTAAGCGTGTTTTCTTTAGATTTTTGATTTTGATTCTTGTTTTATTAATTTTGATTATCGATCATGATATTTTGATAAGAAAGAAGAGTAATTTTGACGTTTTAAATGGTTGATTGAGTTTGGAGCATGCTAGGGTTCAGGGTTATTCATAAGCAAGCAAGCTTAAGGTTAGAAGTATGTGTTTCTTGGATTGCTTGTTTTGGATCTAGTGACTTTAATCTCTAATAATGTTTATAAGGGTGTTTATGGTGATCTTAGATGAGATGAACAGGAAGTAAGTTGGCCAGAAGTTAGGATTTTAATGATTATACAAGGTTTAGTTTCCTTTAACAACAAGCTTGTTATTTATGTATATTTGATTGAAAAATGAATCTTTGATGTGTATGATTATGAAGTGAAATTGAGTATGATCGTTTTGCATGATGATGGAAGGACCAAAGGTTTGTTACATGATTTTAGGGATTGATTTTAGCTAAAGATTTGTGTGAAAAGAGATAAGAAAGCTAGGATGGTGGGGGCTAGAAAATGATAGAAAACAGGGGAAAATTTATCAATAAACTGGTAATGCATGGCCTAACCAAAAATTATGATTTTTGGTGGGTAGATAGATCGGTGAGTTAGCTTTCAAATGGCTTTTGACTCACCTTAATCCGAGGTCTGTGGAAACATTATGGCCGTTTTACAGCAATTGCACATGTTAGGTCAAAACTGGCACACTTGTGTTCTAGTCCCAATTTGGGAGCCCTATCGTGGGAATCATGTTTTGTGTTCTAAATGAAACTTTTTTGAGACTTCTTAAGATTTCTATATTGGGGAATTAGGTCTTAATCAGAGGTCAGAAGACTAAGTTACAAGTCATTTATTCTAGCCCTTATTACGCCCTTACTTTTCTTTTACTACATTATAAACTATGAAAATAAAAACAATTGCTAACTATATGTTATGATAACAATATTTTTGTATAGAATCAGGGCTAATCTATCATTTTCTTCCCTTTTGTACATAATTTAATTCAGTGACATTTCATTAAAAACCCCAGGTACGTTTATTGTCTGTATCTTTAGAAATCAGCACATATTTATCAAAATTATAATGTTTTCGTAGGTACATCAATGAATCAGTTTAATAAGCGATTTAGTACATAATCAGTGACTCTATTAGTTATCAGTTATAGGGCATTGCCCTTCAGTTACTAGCGCAGCTTCAGGCCAGGTCCCCTGATCGGCTTAGCATGTGTACACCTATCTTCAGATCATAACAGTTACTCGAGGTTCACTATCAGATAATAATTGACAATACAGTTTTATATTCTTCTCATTCCCTATTTTAAATTAAAATGGATTGTAATGCAGGCCCAAACAGATTTTCAGCGTGCAATTAATGATATAGAAATGCATGTACTGAGTTTCAGCTCACAATTCGAACTATTTTCATGTTTTGTTTTAAGAAAATGCTCAGTGAATCGCCCTCCGGCTGGGAGGCAAACTGGAGAAGGTAAGTGGGCTGGGAATGTCTAAAAGGAATAGTGGTGTTTTAGTCCTGAAATATATTGAACACTGTACTATGAGATATTTTGATATTGGAATAATATACTCTACCAAGTTACTATATTTTGATGTAAACTATGATTGTTAGTTACTATTGATGTTAGATTGATGGGTTGCCTTTCCAAATGTCATGTGGCGGTAATGATGTTCAGTTTGGTTATATTTAATTATTTTTAATTCAAGCCTTGTCCTTTTTGGACGGCGGTAACGCCCCGATCATTTGGGATGTCACTACTAATTGATGATGTTATTTAATGAGAATGCAAACAGTGAATTATGTACATTTGGGGTATTACAGATTTGGTATCATAGCCAAGTTTTGATTTTCCTTATGGGATACAAAGTATACAGTTTAGATATAGGAGAATAAGAAGGGTTATTAGGAAGGAATGTCACGTACTATTAGAGACTTGTGATGTTAGAAATGGACTTGTGATATTAGAAATGCATGTTACTTATCTTTATATGCCCCTCATTTGTGTTTTTCTTGCTATATGGATCCCTATGCAGTCAACATGATGCTTGGTATATCTGTGGCCGCTCACATTTCACTATTGCATGCTAGTATTATCGCTCATGCACAGGACCCTTTCTCCAAGTTTCATATCATCACGGTCCGTGAGCATAGATTGCTATGGTCCTTACCGACAGTTGATCCATAGGTAGATTTCACGCTCTGTTATCATCATTTCATGATGACAGGGGACCCAGGTTAGGATGGACCTAGGTTCTAGATCTAGGGGGCTGGGGCTACCATCACTTCGGAGCTATTGTTGAGGGAGGAGTTCGAGCAAAGGGGGATTATTATGGAGACTCTTCAGCACATTTTTCCGTTACATAAGGCACATCCCCACCTACACCACCTGCACCAGCATAGGGACCACCCTCATCATTCACACTGGGCACCCCTTTGATGCCCAACAGTCATAGGGAGGCTCATGTGGTGGTGGATCTCCCTGATAGACCAGAGATAGTGGAAGTTAGTTCTGATGATGAGCCCATTGAGGGTTTTGAGGGCCATCTGGAGGAGAAGGATGATCCCGAGGAGGATCAGGGCATTGATAAGATAGTGGTAGAGCAATAGGTGGATCAGGAGATTGATGAGGTGGCAGTGGAGTAGCAGGTTCATCAGGAGGTTGACTAGGCAGAGTTAGGAGTGTCGAACAGCAGCTTTGACTCAGGCAAGGAGCCGAAGGATGAGTCCGTCCCAAATTACAATCCATCTAGGGATTGTTAGGTTGTTTCAAGTTTTCACCTGAGTAGATTTCCCGCACGTATATATGGTAGGGTCGGATTGGATACTTATATTTTGTGTAGTAGATGACATTGTATATAATTAGTCCAATCCTTCCGACCGTGATGACATGGTCCATTTCTCTTTTTGGTCAGGTAACGGATCTAGTGTCTTGGAGCTAGTTAGTGTTTGGGGTTGGGGTAGGAGTCGAAGCTGATTTTACCTAGTCAGTTAGATGTGTTATATTTTTGTTGATCATATATATAAGCAGGCAACTATTTATGTTAATCAGCAGTTATGAAATGATATAATGAAGCTTTGGGTTCTGTTTTAAATAATAGTTGAGCCATATTAAATGTATTTGTTGGGCATGCTTACCTTATATGTTTGGGGTATTTCAGTGATTGAATTGTTTTATGATCAGGATATCCGAATTAGTGCAAAACAATGTGGAGGTTCATATAGAGGAAATCTCATATCATGGCCAGGGATCGAGTGAACAAGCCTCACATCATGTGCCACCAAATTTAGCCCAGATGCCACCAATTCCCCCTGAGTTCGCTAATAACATCGGGGACCCGAACTACTAGCCGGTCTTAGTAGCTGAAATGATGAAGCGAATTCCCCAAGTACCAATAAAAACCCCTCCTAAAGATGATAAATTAGCAGATAGGGTAGCATGATGCAAGCCTAAAGTGTATGATGAAAATTATGATTTAGTAGTATTGGAGGAATGGGTACGAGGAATAGAGAAAATCTTTACAGTGGTAGAGGTGCCAGAAGAAAAGAAAGTAAATATTAGGACGTATTATTTGACTAGTGAAGCTAATATTTGTCGGAACACCGTTAAGGATAAGCTCGTAGGGCCTGAATTCTCTTAGAGTAAATTCCTGGGTGAGTTGAGCACAAAATTTTACCCAGTTGTGGTCCCAAGACAAAAGAAGAAAGATTTTATGGAGCTGAAGATGAGTGGTGACATGACTGTGATGCAGTATGCTAGTAAGTTCACAAAATTATCCAAAGTTTGTTCCTAAATTTGTGTCATCTAAAAGGTTAAAAATGAGAAGGTCGGAAGAGGGTTTGGCCTTCTATATTCGAAATCAGTTAGCTAGGCAACTAATCTTGACTTACCAAGTGCTATATGAGTGAGCTGCTGAAGTGGAGCGAGTGAAGGTAGAGTTAAGTGCCCTGAACCCGATCAACCAAAAGAGAAAAGGGATTGAGCAAGAAACTCCGAGTGAGGGCGTGAACCAAAAGAAACCTTCAATTGCTCCTCCTAAGGCCCATTCTACAGGCTCAGCAGAGCCTCATGGAAAATGCAGAAGAACAAATCACACCACCCCTGAGTGCCAAGTAGGAACCAACAAATGCATGTGGTGCGGAAGCCCGGAGCACCTCATTACTGCCTGCCCAAGAAGACTGAAAGCAGTGGATAAGGGTGCAGCAAAATCCTTGGCCCCACCTCGCCAAGGGGCCCCACCACCAAGGCCTGCACCAGTAGGATGGGTATATATAATGAGCAAGAAGAAAGCTGCCACCTTCGGTACGATAGTCACTGGAACTCTCTTTTTAAATTCAAAGCCATTTTGTGTATTGTTTGATTTGGGTGCTACTTATTCATTTATATCCACTCAATTTGCCATGCAATTAAACGTGAAGGGTAGGAGGATGGAAACTAATTATAGGATCAAGCTACCCAATGATTTTGTGATTGAATGCCCCATCTCTTACAAAATTGTTCCCATTACCATTGGTGGAACCACCTTCCTTGTGGATTTGATGCAATTTGATTTGTCTGATTTGATATCATTTTGAGAATGAATTGATTGCATAATTATGGAGCTAAGATTGACTGTGAAGATCTTAAGGTTGTTTTGAAGGATGAAAAGGGGAGAGAAGTATGTTTCTACGGGCAGAGAGAGGAAAATCTTATCCCTTGATTTTTGCTTTGCAAGTAAGTAAGCTGCTATTTTAAGGTTGTATTGGATATTGGCGTTATGCTA
>NCQT01095121.1:23160-38441 GCA_002740465.1 Stenocereus thurberi | reverse complement strand
CATCAGGAATGCTGCTCCACAATAGAGGATGCCAATAGGGGTTTTGAAGTGGTTTTCCAGAGCTGATTTTTAGTGAAACTGTTGCTGGAGCAGTTTCTGGTGCAGTGTAATAGTCACTAATTTTCGGGCATAAACAACCACTGATTTTCAGTCATAAACAGCCACCAATTTGCAGTCATAAACTACACTATTTCTACTGCAATTTCTACTGCTTGATCCATTCATTCCATATCATCAACGGGAACCATTCCCAACATAAAACAATCAAGGATCATATTCTTACCACATNGATTATAGAGTTGCCATCAACTTATTCTAAGTGATCTTGCTCAGAATATCCTTATCCACCCTATGTTTGCACTCATTAAAAACCTACAATAAAAGATGTTTCACTTAGTTACACAAAATTAAATGATCAATCAAACCATAAAAGATACCATATATTATACATACCATGCCATATAGAAATAAATGAGCAAATTCTCTTTGCCTCCGACACTACGTCTTGGCTGAACTACCCACAAATTAAAGTACAATATTAGGTCTTACAATATTTTAAAAAAAAACAATACATTTATGCTTAGAGGATGTGAACTCACTTGTTTTGCAGATATTTGTACAAGTCTACCTTTATCATCTAATATAGCAGGATTTTCCATTTCTCTGGCATTGTTAAGACTTGTCTTATTGCTTTCAGGTAATCTATAACTCATTCTCAGAGCTTCTCTTGTATGTTCAACATTTAAGAATGATTTAGTCATCATGTTCTCTTTAACAGCAACTGTCAAATCACAATCAAGCAAAGAAGTTACCATCTGCTGCACGCAAAATATATTTATTATCTAAAACTCGTGATAACTACTAAGGAAATATAAGGAGACAATTGATTTGACCAGAGGCGTAGCATTTGCATCATCACTTCATTGAGACTTCAAGTAAGCCACCTCTTGGCGTGAGGACCTGACCTCTTTTAACAATTCAGTAACAGTGGTAGTATTTGAAGCTCTAATCCCATTTTAACAAATATGTTTTCCACGAAGCTAATTAGAGGTCACTCCATACCCTACTCCTCTAACCCTTCCACTACTTTTAGGCCGGTAAGCATAAGTCTCTACTTGCACTGTTGTTTCCGAAAATACCACATTTGAAGCACCCGTTTTTTGTTTAACAATGCCAAGAGCAGTATCCTATACAAGTCGATACCACAATCTATCATCTCACTTTTATTATTTTATAAAACATTGACATGTTTTACACAAATTACGAAAAAATAAGGAAAAACTGTGTACAGCCCATCCCATAAAGTTTTGGCTTGTGAGCTCATGGCCAGACCCATCTTTCTCCCGACATGTCTCCATAAACCATTCTAAGGGACCAGGTTCTCTTTGTTGCTTCTTCTCCTATCAATGAATTAATATATATGCATAAGTAAAGCATTTAGTATATAGTATAATAAAAAAAGTCTTCATTGCAAGCATAACAAGAGTATATATTGTTGAAAGTCTTCATTGCAAGAGTACAACACTAATATGAACATAAAAAACTTGATTAACATACAAACTTATCCCTTTTGATTGCAAAACTTTGTGACCCATTCGTAAGTGGATGTAGCTGCTTTCCTCTTGCTCGTTTTCCATTTCTAGACCATTTTTGTAGGCCATAATTCAATAGCAAAATTCAAAGACTCAAACACTAAGTACAACTTAAAAGAAAATGGGGGGTATTATTACGATATTTTTAAAGTAGGTGGCAAAACACATTCACAAATAAGGGTTTTAAGTGTTCCGTCATAAACTGAACTTAGGGGTTTGAAGTGTTCTATTGATGATGATGCTATATGGGGAACGAATCAATAATCTTATGCTTAGCATTCAGTTATAAACTGCACATGCATAATTAATTAAACTAAGCAAATAATTGATAATAAAGACAACTAAGCAAATAATGGATAATGGCCAACTTTTATCTTAATATTCCACCAATAATCACATCATTCAATTCTATATTATCGCTTCAAACGCAAGACTAGATATAAAGAGCCCAAATACATTGAGGAAAGAGGAATATCAAGTGAAATTGGCAATCTACTTTAGTTTCTCCATTTCATTTAGGGTTTGCAACTTTTCTCTATTACCAATGTTCAAAACGCTTCTATATAGATGCGCCTTCGATGCGGGTCACCTTCCTAATTATAAGACCAGAAATACTGAAATATCAATGGCTGACATGAATATTAAAAAATAAAAGTAATGGATGCCTCATTAAGGCAATCATATGAAACAAAGCCTTCACTGCCCAGCAAAGGGAAGCTCTAGTCACTTTATTAGTTCTTACTTATAGGGAAGGGAGACAGGACATAAAGAAGACAAGGATTGATAGAGAGAAGCAAATATAGTGTGATTTAAACAAAACCCCTAACTAATTAAAGCATTGTTTGGAAGTTCATGGGGAGGAGTCATCTAGTGCTAATAAGACAAATGAAAAGTAAAGTAGATAAGTGTAATGATAAGTTAAATCAAAACTCTTGTTTAAATGTTTAGTAAGAGGAACAACGTGTTAACTCTCCTTCATACGCAAAATTTGAGGGTAAAAGAAATGAGAACGAAATGCAGAAACAAGGTATAAAGGTTACATTTTAATTCTTATTTCCGCCTTAAATCTATAAATTACCTATTTCCTTAACTATTATCCCCTTCAATCACACATCCCCACCCGAAACAAAGCCATGAATCATTCTTCCTTAGGTGCTAAACAATGATCATGCCCAAACCCGATTAATCCTATTAACTGAGGTACCATACCAATGTAGTTACCATAGCTAGTCACTCTCTATTTTCCTTAGCTCTCCTTTTCTTTGTTTTTTTTGAGGGGCCGGTTATTATTATCTTTTACTTCTTGGGAATTAATATCGAGGAGAATTGTGGAACCAAGATCCAAAACTTTTAAGTTGCTAGGCCAGGTTTTGTCCACTATGCTTCATGTACTGCCCATCAAGTAAGTTGCCGTTGGGAAAGATTACTTATACACCATAGCGATCTAATGGCATGAACATTTGGGAATATAAGGTTTATTTCAGGATAATTCCCTATTATACTTTGTATAAAGTTTGCATCTAACAAATATAATCTAGCTGCCAAGCATGCAGTATAAATAGATGCACCTAGCACCTCAGTTTTATCAGGAAAAACCAATAACTTTGCAAAAATTTTGAGGAAAACTACAACTCAAGCTCTTCCATAAGTTTCTTAAACCTCTTCGATAAGACTGATGAGAGAAAGTAAACATAACCTAAAGTTTCTGAGATATGGATAGAGTAAGACATTTGGTGGAAGAAAAGCCCTGTGGTGATATTCAGCAGGACTTCCTGTTGTATGTCTCACTCAATGAAACAACTAATCACCAGCTTTCGAGTAAATGTGACTGTTTATGAGCTCGACAAGACTCCAGACGGATAAGAAATTGACAAAGCACTTCCAAGACTGGGTTAAAAGCCTAACGTTCCTGCTTTGTTCCTAGGGGAGAGGCATGTTGGTGGGGCTAAAGAGGTCATCAGCCTACAAGTCCAAGGTAGGCTAGTGCCAATGCTAAGGAAGCTGGAGCTATATGGATTTGATGTATAGTCCTTCAGATTTAAACACTATAGCCTTTCTTTTAGTTTTCTTTCATTCTGTTGGGTTTGTTCTGTCCACTCTCCAGGCAGCTAAAACAGACACAATTGGAAAATGTTGTCTAACTTTGGATTATAATGGACTGACACAAATGACCCACTAAACTATTGTCCACTCGACCACTCTCCTGTTGTTAAGTAAAACAATTGATTTGACTATAACACTTTTTAATATAGGATATCATGACAATATTCTCTCTTTGTTTTATGACATAGGTAAGGTAGTGTAAGTCCCTTATCCCCCCTCCCCTCCCAAAAAAGGGAGTAATGTACCCCCCACTAAAAAAGGATTTTTGATTCTTAGTGTTTCAAATCGAAAATTAGCAGCACACAGATGACATAACAATAAGAAAATTTTGGATGAATCCAGCTAACCTGGTCCAAAGATAAAGTTTCATTACCTGCTGATGAAGAAACCTGATCAAAGATAGAGTAGATTCAAGTTCCAAGTTATCACAATGTGTCTCGTTATAGTGATTAATTCACCATGTCCACAATTCTCTATGACCGTCACTCATACTTAATTCGAAGCAAACAATTTTGAGCATGGACATGGATTGAGTTATGAGATCAAGAGAGATATGTACCCCGATTGAATTAAGCCTTCAACCTCTTGAAAAATTCCTGGCCGGTTTGGTAGTGGTTGCGAATGTTAACCCACAATCAGGAAGCCTTCAAACCAGAAAATTCTAAGAGTGAGGGGTAGAAGAAGTATTCTGATTTCTCAAATCTTGGGTGAATTCAAATCAAATGAATGAATTGGCTTACCTTGCTCATGGCATTTGGGTATACGAATTCTTGAATGTGTGTTGCCCAAATCCTTCTCCGATTTTAGTGATTGCCAACCAGAAATTGGTTTCTGAGTGAATGAATTCATCAGATTAAATGAATTAAGTGAATGAATTGGTGATTTGAAGAGATTGAATGATTGATCAAATGAACTCAACGATTAGGGCAGCAATGAAGGTTCTAGAGTCTAGACATGCGTGGGTGTGGGAGAATGAAGAAGCATATGTTTTCAGTCTGGGTTAAAATTATTCATTTAGCTATTTTTTTATTTTTCACTCAATTAGGCACCGGTAAGTCCCGCCCTCAATTATACTATGTCGTACATTGCTGCAGCTAATTACTGTATTAATTAATTTCTTGCAGTGGCTGATCGAGCATACATTTAGTATATATATAAATATGAAAATTTTTGTAAAAATAAACTATCTTAATTTTAATTATAATTAACATACAATAAGAAGCAATTATAAAAATTTTTGTTATATTCCCCACATTTAATAAGTATTAGAAAAGGTTTATTAGCTCCCACACTTTTTAAATGTGGGAACGACGATATTATCAAATTTTATCATCTTTCTCCACACATTTCAATTAAATGTAGTGTTGTAAGTGTGGGAGGATGCATTATTTCTTAGGGGGGAGATCTATACTCGCCCTATATGAAATCATCACTCACAACTGACGTTATCCCTAGAGTATATGTAACATAACATTTTACTGAAATGCGTCTTAACAGAGTTGGTCAACTTCAATATTGTCCTCTGCGGGGGTAACAGCTCATGTCGTATCATGTGTCCAGTCCCCCCTCAAGGTTTTATCATGCGTCACATATCATCGAACATTACCTTTAGGGAAATAGCTCACGCCTTATCCTGCGTCCAATCTCCACCCTTAAGGTTTTATCACATGTCATCAAACATTACCCTAGTTAGGGTCTTCTAGGGTTCCCACATCTGCGTCTAACTCCCTAGGCCTGGCTAATTACCTAGCACAATCTTAGGCATTAAAATGCACTAAACCGTTATAGTTATTAAAAGAAGTGATTGTCACACGCAGCAAGTCTCATCTTCAAGTGAGTCACAAATAACTCCTTTTTAATAGTTGCTTACATAGTCAAAACCACACTTGTCTAGCAAAATAACCCATAATCATATTAATGGTTTATGGTTCTTTCATTTTCAATCAAAAAGTCTCTTAAGATCATGGTGAGTGTATAAACTCGCAATTCAATACTTAAAGTAATTCGCTAGCATATAATTCAAATGAGCTTTCGTAATTAACACCTTCAGTTGCCATTTTTTGTTCATTTAAATCCTTTTAAACTCAAAGAAAGAGATATAAACATATTAAGGCTTTAAAACATTTTCGAACTTGCTACTGTTCTACTTTTTAACTTCTTAGACCTATCAACTATTCAGTTGAGTCATTCACTAAGTATTTCAATGATTTAGGATCTTGTTAGGCTACAAATATGTTAACAATTGAATTGACAACTGGTGAACATTTATAAACATTTGAAATTATAAAAATAAGCTTTTAAAGACCCTTTTAATGATTTCCAAAGTTCACAAACCACTCATATTGCATCATTTAAACAATTTAAGACGTAAGGGGTTCATAAGTAGCACATTCGTATCACTTTGCAGGAACAGTTCAGCAGAATCGACCTAATATCCCAAATACTTCGCAATTCACACGATTCCAATTAATATCAAATCTAGGCTCCCTCCCCATGCAACATCGACCGCAAAAGCATCGAATCACTTGTTAGTTTCACCTCAGGCACCATCCAACTACCAAGCTCGGTTCAGTATTATGTAGCCAGTCCAATCCTTCTGACCCTGATGATATGGTCTGTTTCTCTTTTTGGGCATGTGACGGATTTAGTGTATGGGGGCTAGTTAGTGTTTTAGGTTGAGATAGGAGTCAGAGCTGATCTTACTTATTAAGTTAGATGTGATATACTTTTATTAATCATATATATAAATAAGCAGCTATGTATGTAAACAAGTAGTTATGGAATGATATAATGAAGCTTAGGGTTCTATTTTAAATCGTATTTGAGCCAGATTAAATGCATTTATTAGGCCTGCTTATCTTATATGTTAAGTTATTCTAGTGATTGAATTGTTTCATTTAATGTATGATCAGAATGTCTGAATCGGTGCAAAACAATGCGAAGACTCATATAGGGGACAACTCGGACCATGGCTAGGGATCTGGTGAACAAGCCTCATGTAATGTGCCACCAAATCTTGGTGAAACTCCACTAATTTCCCCTGAGTTAGCTCACAACATTGGGAACTCGAAGTACTGGCCAACCTTAGTGGCTGAACTGATGAAGCGGGTTCTCCAAGTACCTGTTGAAACCCATCATGATAAATTAGCAGATATGGTAGCACGACGCAACCCTAAAGTATATGATGGAAAGTATGATCTAGTGGAGTTGGAAGATAGTGGTAGAGGTTCCAGAAGAAAAGAAAGTAAACATTGGAACATACTACTTGACTGGTGAAGTTGATATTTGGTGGAACACTATTAAGAGTAGACTCGTAGGGCCTGAATTCGCCTGGGTTAATTCCTGGAGGAGGTGAGGGTAAACTTTTACCCAATTGTGGTCCAAAGGCGAAAGGAGAAAGAATTTATGGAGCTGAAGATGAGTGGTAATATGACTATGATGCAATATATTAGTAAGTTTATGGAATTATTAAGGTTTTCCCTGAACTTATGTTATCTAAAAGTTTAAAGATGAGGAGGTTTGAAGAGGGTTTGGCCTTCTACATTTGAAATCAATTAGCCAGGCAACCAATCTTGACCTTCCAAGAGTTATATGAGCGAGCAGTTGAAATAGAGCGAGTGAAGACAAAGTTAAGGGTCGTAAATCCGATGAACCAAAAGCAAAAAGCAATCAAGCAAGGAGCTCTGAGTGAGAGTGTGAACCAAAAGAAGCCTTCTCTTGCTCCTCCTAAGAGCTGTCCTACAGGCTCAGTAGAGCTCTATGGGAAATATGGTAGAACAAATCACACCACTCCTGAATGCCAAGTAGGAACCAATAAGTGCATGTGGTGTGGAAGCCCTCAACACCTCATTGTTGCGCGCCCTCAAAGGTTGAAGGCTATAGATAAGGGTGCAGCAAAACCATTAGCCCCACCTCCCTAAGGGTCCCCACCTCCAAGGCCTGTAGCAGTAGGACGAGCATATGTAATGAGCAAAAAGGAAGCTGCTACCTCTGGTACAGAAGTAACTGAAGTCTCTTTTTAAATTCAAAGCTATTTTGTGTATTATTTGATTCGGGTGATACTTATTCATTTATATCCACCCGATCTGCCATGCAACTGAACCTCGAGGATAGGAGGATGGAAACCAATTATAGGATTAAGTTACCCAATGATTCTATGGTTGAGTGCCCTATCTCCTATAAACTTGTTCCCATCACCTTTGGTGGAACCACCTTCCCGGGGGATTTGATTCAATTTGATCTATCCGATTTTGATATCATTTTGGGAACGAATTGGTTGCACACTTATGGGGCCAAGATTGATTGTGAAGATCTTAAGGTTATTTTAAACGATGGAAAAGGGAGAGAAATATGTTTCTACGGGTAGGGAGAGGAAAAATCTTGTCCCTTAATTTCTGCTATGAAAGCAAGTAAGCTATTATGTTAAAGGTGTATTGAATATTGGTGTCATGCTATTGACACTCAAACAAAAGAAGAGAAAGCAGAAAATATTCTTATAGTTTGTGAATTTGAAGATGTTTTTCCTGAGAAGTTACCAGGATTACCCCCGCAGAGGGAAATTTATTTTGAAATTGAGTTAATCTCCAGCGCCCAATCTATCTCTAAAACTCATATTGTATGGCCCTAACTGAGCTTAAAGAACTGAAGATCCAGTTAGATGAGCTATTACAGAAGGGATTTATCAGACCAAGTGTGTCACCATAGGGTTCCTCAGTATTATTTGTAAAGAAAAAGGATGGAACCTTAAGACTTTATATTACCTACAGGGATTTGAGTAAGATCAACATCAAAAACTGTAATGCCCCAAATGTACATAAATTACTATTTGCATTTCTTTCATTAGTTTTCCCAATTAGAAATGATAACCTAAATGATTAGGTGTTATCGCTATCCAACAAGGACAATTACTTGTACATGATAAACTTATCCATAATAATCAATGTTTACCATCAAAAGCATTCATTTAGATAAATATAGAAATTGTTCTAACATCAAAACCATTCAAACATCTCAAGGATCACACCAAAATATAGAATTCTGATAAAACATACAGTCCCAACACTAATATATACCAATATACGATTTTATAAACATCTCAACGATAATACACCACCATTCCATTTAGACTTTTCGGCTCACTTATCATCTTCAGCCATCCTGCCCGCCTGAGGGCGATTCACTGAACACTTTCCAAAAACAAAACATGAAAACATCTCGAACTATGAGTTGAAGCTCAGTACATGCATTCCTGTATTGTCAAACATTCATGGAAAAACTAGTTTGGCCCGTATTGTAATTTATTTTTAATTAAAAATAGGGAATGAGATAAATATGATACTGCTTTATCAATTATTATTTGATAGTGAACCCATAGTAACTGCTATGATCTAAAGATAGGTGTACAGATGCCAAGCCAATTGGGACCTGGCCTAAAGTTGCACGGGTAACTGAAGGGCTACGCCCTGTAACTTATAACTGATGGGGTCACTAATTATGTGATAAATCACTGATTAAACTGATTCATTGATGTACTTACCAAAACATTATAATTTTGATAAATAAGTGCTGATTTCTAAAGATACACACAATAAACGTACCTGGAATTTCTAAATGTAAGCTCACTGAATAATATTATACACAAAAGCAGAAGGAATGATAGATTAGGCCCTGATTCTATATCAAATTATCATTGTAGGAACATACAGTTAGCAAAAATATTTATTTCATAGCTAATAATTTAGTAAAAGAAAGTAAGAGCATAACAAGAGCTTAGAAAGAATGACTCAAAACTTAGTCATCCGACCTCTAATTGAGACTTAAAATCTCAATATAGAAAGCTTAGGAAGTCTCAGAAATCTTTTATTCAGAAAACCAAGCTTGATTCCGATAATAGTGTTCTGAAAATGAGGCTACAACAAAAACATGTCAGTTTTTGTCCATTCTGCACAGTTTTGGTAAAATGACCACAACCTTTTCCACAAACTTCGCCTTAAGGCGATTCAAAAAGAATTCAAAAGCTAACACATTGAAATATCTACCCACTAAAAATTATAATTTTTCAATGGTTGATCATTACAAGTTTAATGTGAGGTCTGTCCTGTTTTCCTGAATTTTTCAGCCCTCACTGTTTCAGCTTTTCCCTCTCTTTTTACACAAATTCTCAACTTAAACCATTCCTTAAAATCATGTAAACAAGCTTTCGTCCATCCCAACATCATACAAAATTACCACACTCAAATTCACTTCATAGTCATATCCAATAAAGATCACCTTTTAATCAAATACACACATAAACCAAGCTTAAAGCTAGTTTAATCTAAACCACACATTATTTACCAAAACCCTAGTTTATGGCCAATTTGGACTCACTCCAACTCATTTCAAACCATCAAAAACATCATCATAAACACCAATAGGTTAAAAGATGACCAAATCAAATATAAAACAATCAAAATCCAACATATTATCATTAAGCCTGCATGATTAAGGATTAACCCTAGCCCTTGCATAATCCAACCTCAATTCCACCATGATCGACACCAAAATAACTCTTATTTCTTATCAAAATATCATGATCAAAGATCATAAACATCAAAACAAGAATCAAAACTAAAGTAAAAAGCATAACTAACAAGATTAATTTTCAAGATTGCTCACTTTGCTTGAAGATAAGTAGAGATAGAGGTAATGTTTAATGGTTTTGATGATGGAGGATGGTGGCTAGGGGTAGAAGGATGTCAGGGGGGTTGGAGATCATCGGAGCTGGCTAAAAAACTGGTCAAAAAATAGCAAAATAGTGGGCTATTGCTGCTACGATGGGGGAGAGAAAGAGGAGAGAGAAAATAGAGTTTGTGGATTGAGTTGTGATTTTTTGACTAATCAACAACTTGGTTGAGTTTTTAACTAGAAAAGTAACTTTTTTGAGCTAACCATGGTTAAGTTTAATTATGGAAATTAGTTAGATTAATAAGCAAACTTGTTGGGCTTCAAAACGGCCAAAATAAGTTAGGTTTGAGAATCAAAAGCTTCATAACGACAACGTTTTTATGAAACTCAAAATTAATCTTTATAATGTTAAAATTACTTAGATTAAGCTTGCTAGGGCCTAGTATCAATTCTTACAAAGTTTTCATTAATAAATTAAATAAACAAATAAAATTCGAATTGCTAAGTGAGGGCCCAAATAAAATTTTCCCCACTAGGGTGAATAAATGCGATAAATAAATATGAGAAAAAATCATGGACATAAGGTAATTAAATAAATAAACATAATTAAATAATTTAGGGTTAGGCTCTTACGACCTTCCCACCTTAAAGAGTTTCGCCCTTAAAGCTTATGACTTTTCCATGTAATGCAAGATGACCTCAAATAATTTTTGGTATTTGACTTTCATTTCCTCTTCAGTCTCCCAAGTAGCTTCTCGGGATGTATGATTTGACCATAGCACTTTGACTAGAGGTATCTACTTGTTACGTAACTACTTAATCCTGCGATCTATTATTTGGATTGGTTGCTCTTTATATACTATATTCGCGGTGATTTCAATAGGTCCAAATTCAGTGGTGTGGTTTGGATCTAGGGTATACTTTCTAAGCTGAGAGATGTGGAACACGTTATGCACGTGTTCTAGTTCTACTGGCAGATCCAAATGATAAGCTACAAGATTTAACTTTCTAATGATTTCATATGGTCCAATATATCTTGCACTCAATTTGCCTTGTACTCCGAACCTCTTGATACCCTTAGTTGGCGATACCTTAAGAAAAACTTTATCGCCTACTTGAAAATCCAAAGGCCTCCTTCTCTTGTTCGCATAACTCTTTTGCCGACTCTGGGAAACCTTAATATGCTCTCGAATCCTTCTTATTATTTCCACGGTTTCCTGGATAATTTCAGGGTCTATAATCAATGCCTCATCCAAATCACTCCAGCACAGTGGGGTTCTATATTTTCTCCCATATAGAGCCTCAAACGAGGCCATTCTAATGGTGGAATGATACCTATTATTATAAGAAAACTCCACCAAAGGTAAATCATCTTCCCATTTCTCTTGGAACTCTAATACACAAACTCTTAACGTGTTCTCTAGAATTTGATTCACTCTTTCAGTTTTCCCATCTATCTCAGGGTGATAAGAGCTCCTAAAGTTCAATTTGGTCCCAAAGGCCTTTTGAAGTGCTTGCCAAAAACGGGCCTGGAATCCTTGATCCCTGTCTGATATTATATCTAAGGGGATTTCGTGTAGTCGGACTATCTCTTTAACATACAACTGAGCTAGTTTTCCAACTCCCCGGGTATCTTTGATTGGCAAAAAATAGGCCGACTTGGTAAGCCGATCGACTATAACCCAGATAGCATTCTTCTTCGAGATAGAAAGAGGTAAACCTATAACAAAGTCCATTGAGATTGAATCCCACTTCCAAGTGGGAATTTCTAGGGGTCGTAATTCACTCATGGGATGCTGATGCTCTGCTTTAACTTTTTGGTGGGTCAGACACTTATCTACGTATTCTGTAACCTCCTTTTTCATGTTATTCCACCAGAAGTATTGCGTTAAATCTCTGTACATCTTGGTGCCTCCTAGATGCACCGAGTAGCGTGTATTGTGAGCCTCCTCTAGGATTTATTTCCTTAGTTCCTCAACTCATGTTACACATAGGCAATTCTGGAATCACAGTGTCTCATCCTCATGTACTACAAACCCGGGAGACTTTTCTTTCTCTAAATTTTGCTTTATTCTTTGGAGTTCAGAATCACTTTCTTAGTTCACTCGAATTTCCTCCACTATGGAAGGTTGTAAGGTAAGTGCTGATAATTGAACATGTGCTTGCCTGTGGGACAATAGTTGAATTCCTAGGTCCTCAAGTTCTTTCAAGAGACTTAACTGAGTAATCACCATAATATTTGAGCTATGTTGCGCTTTCCTACTCAGGGCATCTGGTACAACATTTGTTTTTCCTAGATGCTATTGAATTTGCAAATCATAATCCTTAAGCAGCTCAAGCCAACACCGTTGCCTCAAGTTTAGCTCCTTCTGGGTGAAGATAAACTTCAAACTTTGATGGTCAGTGTAAATCTTGCATGGTATTTCATATAAATAATGTCTCTAAATTTTCAGTGCAAAGACCACGACTGCTAACTCTAAGTCATGAGTAGGATAAATGTTCTTATAGGGCTTGAGCTATCGAGCGGGATAAACTACTACCTTATCTTCTTACATTAGAACACACTCCAATCTGTTCTTTGAAGCATCCCGATAAATGGTATACTCCTTACCTTCCATTGGTAGTGTTGGGATTGGACAGTAGTTAGTCGCTGCCTTAG
Source organism: Stenocereus thurberi (assembly GCA_002740465.1). Lineage (NCBI taxonomy): Eukaryota > Viridiplantae > Streptophyta > Magnoliopsida > Caryophyllales > Cactaceae > Stenocereus > Stenocereus thurberi. Next base: position 25,421 of record NCQT01095121.1, on the reverse strand, counting down.
CTCTTGAAAAGCTTTCTCACATTTTTCGGTGCACTCAAACTTGTTCACTTTCTTCAGTAGATTGGTGAGGGGTGAAGCTATTTTTGAAAAGTCCTTGATGAACCTTCGATAATAACCTGCTAAACCTGGAAAGCTTCTAATCTCAGTGATGTTAGTAGGCCTTCACTACTCCATGTTTGCCTTCACCTTTTAGGGGTCAACTTTGATTCCTTCATTTGTAACCACATGACCCCAAAACACCACTTCTTCCGACCAAAATTCACACTTCTTTAATTTACAATAAAGTGGATGCTCTCTCAGGGTTTGTAACACCATCCTTAAATGACTAGCATGTTCATCTCTGTCCTTAGAATAGATAAGAATGTCATCTATGAACACCACCACAAATTTATCTAGGTAGGGTCTGAAGACTCTATTCATAAGATCCACGAAGGCTGCGGAAGCATTGGTGACGCCAAATGGCATCACTGTAAACTCATAGTGATCAAACCTAGTTCTAAACACAATCTTGGGGATGTCATCAAGTTTAATCCTAAGTTGGTGCTACCCTAACCTCAAATCAATCTTAGAGAAGACTTCTGCTCCTTGCAAATGATTAAATAAGTCATCGATTCACAGCAAAGGATATTTGTTTTTGATGGTGATCTTATTTAACTCCTTGTGGTCAACACACAGCCTTAAAGTTCCATCCTTTTTCTTTACGAACAACACTGGGGCACCCCATGGTGACACACTTGGCTTAATAAAGCCCTTCTACAACAGCTCATCTTATTGAAGCTTCAGTTCCTTAAGCACAGTTGGGGTCATATGATATGGGGCTTTGAAAATAGGTTGAGCATCAGGGATTAATTCAATTCCAAAATCAATTTGCCTCTATGGGGGTACTCCTGGTAACTCTTCAGGGAAAACATCCTCAGAGTTATAGACTACAGAAATATTCCCAGCTTTCTGTTCTTTTGCTTAGGTATCGATAGCATAACACCAGTATCCCATACACCCTTGGCATAATAGCTTACATACTTTCATAGCAGAAACCAAGGGATATGATTTTTCCTCTCTCTGCCCATAGAAGAATACTTCTCTTCATTTTTTATCTTTCAAAAAAACCTTAAAATCCTCACAGTCAATCTTAGCTCCATAGGTGTGCAACCAATTCATTCCCAAAAATGATGTCAAAATCAGATAAATCAAATTGAATCAAATCCACAAGGAAGGTGGTTCCACTAGTGGTAATAGGAACAAGTTTATAGGAGATAAGGCATTCAATCACACAATCATTGGGTAGCTTGATCTTATAATTGGTTTCCATTTTCCCATCTTCCACGTTCAATTGTATAGCAGATCAGTGGATATAAATGAATGAGTAGCGCCCGAATCAAATAATACAAAAAATGGATTTGAATTTAAAAAGAGTGTTCCAGTGACCACCGTACCAGTGGCAGCTTCCTTCTTGCTTATTACATACACCCGCCCCACTACTGCAGGCCTTAGTGGTGGTGCCGCTTGGTGAGGTGGGCTAAGGATTTTGCTACACCTTTGTCTACAATCTTAATCCTTCGGGGGCATGCAGCAATAAGGTGTTCAGGGCTTCCACACCACATGTACCTATTAGTTCCTACTTGGCATTTAGGGGTGGTGTGATTTGTTCTGCCGTATTTCGCACAGGGTGCTGTCGAGCCTGCAGGACAGCTCTTGAGGGGAGCAGGAGAAGGTTTCTTCTGGTTCACACTCTCATTCGGAGTTCCTCGCTTAAACCCTTTTCTCTTTTAGTTGATTGGATTTAGTGCCCTTAACTCTTTCTTTACTCGGTCCACTTCAGCCGATCACTCATATAGTTCTTGGTAAGTAAAAATGGGTTGCCCAGCTAACTGATTCCGAATATAGAAAGCCAAACCCTCTTCAAACCTTCTTATCTTCAACCTTTCAGATGATACAAACTCAGGAACAAACCTGGATAGCTTTGTGAACTTACTAGTGTATTGCATCATAGTCATGGTGCCATCATCTTCAGCTTTATAAACTCTATCTCCTTTTGCCTTTGAATCACAACTGGGTAAACATTTGCCCTCAACTCACTTATAAATTTACTCCAGGTGAATTCAGGCCTTACGAGCTTATCCTTAACAATATTCCACCAAATATCAGCTTCATCAGTCAAATAATACGTCCCAATATTTACTTTCTTTTCTTCTCGCACTTCTACCACTATAAAGATTTTCTCCATTCCCATTATCCATTCCTTTAATACTACTGGATCATAA
>NCQT01095098.1:58062-68923 GCA_002740465.1 Stenocereus thurberi | reverse complement strand
GCTGTGAAACGCATCCTCAGGTATCTTAAAGGAACTATGGAACATGGTTTACTGATTAAGTAGTCCTCTTCACATCAGCTCATTGCTTTTTTAGATGTACATTGGGGTGGTGACTCTGATAATTCTTGTTCTACTCATCGCGACTGTTTTTATTTTAGAGGAAATTTGATCTAGTCATCTAGAAAGCAACATATTGTTGCGAAATCCAGTATGGAGGTAGAATATTATGGCTGGCTACTGCTACTGCTGAAATCATTTGGGTACAACAACTTCTCCGTGAACCATGCATCTCGTTACATGCTCCTCCTACTATATTGTGAGACAATCTGTCTGCCACCTTTATGACTGCTAACCCTGTCTTCAACTAGCATTCCAAACATATAAGGGTTGATTTTCACTTTGTTCCTGAAAAGGTAGAACGTGGAAATTCAATGCTTCGTTTTGTCCCATCAGTGGAGTAAACTGCAGACATTTTAACAAAGGCACTTAGTACTGCTCGATTTATCTCACTTCTGTCCAAACTCAACGTGTATTCCCCGTTGAGTTTGCGGGGGGCTGTTAACGATAAGGGATAGAATGCTTTTCCTTGTTTTGTGGAACCAGGACTGTAGCTTGTTTATTAGATAAGTTTGTTTCTTGTATTTATCCTTTTCTATAAATTCTCCTATGTATACTGAAACAGTTAGACTCCACCTCTATAAATGCAATGAGATACCACGAAGGTAGGGAAAATCTTCAAAACTTCTGTGTTCTGTTTTAACTAGTAGCCACTATCATGGATTGATACTCTGCCTATGTTGATGATTGTGAAACAATCGCTTGCTTTTTAGTTTTCCAAGAGATAGGTGAAACCCCCAAGACTCACCAAGTACCCAGTCAAAGAACATCTTTTAAGTGGGCAAGCACCCCAATTTAAACCACAATAAGCAGATAAAGTAAGACCATTGTGTGCATGGAGCAAAATTCCACAATCCAGAAAGCCCTTGATATAGCACAGAACCTGACATGCCGCATTCATATCTAACTGGGAGAGAGTACGCATAGCATAGCATACGTCAGGACAAGTAATAGTGAGATAGATTAATCTACCCACAAGTCGATGATGTGCCCGCATCGTCTAGGAATGGTCCATCGGCATGAGAAAGCTTGTGATTTTCTTCCATTGAAAACTTGCTAGGCTTAGCATATTGGAGCCCACATTTCTCGACTAACTCATGTGCATACTTACATTGACTAAGGAACTGTCCCTTGGGTCCACGAGCCACTTTTATACCGAGGAAATATTTCGAAGGTCTAAGATCCTTGATGCTAAAACATACACTGATATAGTAAACTGGCTACATGCTTATGTGTCATTATCGGCTAGCAGAATATCATCAACATACACCAATAGAGCCACAAAAATATTTGGTTTCCTTTAAGTAAAAAGGGAATAATCCGTAAGAAGGGAACAAATCCATACTTACGTAATTTTGAGGAAAGCTTTGCAAACCACTGACACGAAGCTTGACGTAGCCAATAAAGAGATTTCTGAAGCCTGCAACTTTGGTAAGAATGCTACAAGTGAGGCCAAGAGGCAAAGACAATGCAACCACAAAAGCTAGTTTGGGAATGACTAAAGCCTGCCTAAAGGAGTTGTAAAGTATTTCCAATGGAATCCATAGCTAGCTCCTTTTTTTTTTTTTTTGAGATGGACTTGTTATGTACTTTCTGCTTTGTGATGCAAGCTTGATATCTATTGACTTTAGATGAGAATTTTCTTTTATTCATCCTTGCACATGTATTTTGCTTAATTTTCCTTGCGATTAGAGTTCACCATTATTGAACTTATGACAACAGATGAATTTATGCCAAGCTAAGTTTCTATTTTTCTCCTTCAAACTCATAAATTGTCCACAACTCATAATCAGGTTAGCCATAGCTAGATTAAACGAACTTCTTCATTTAGCATCAAAAAACTTTATTTTTTAAGCGATTATACTCGGGTTAATATCCAAGTTGCCTAGGTAACTAAAGCGAGTACATACCTAGTTCAAACAACAAGAGATAATTTTTTTTTGGGTTTAGCCATTCACAATCATGCTCTTACAGGCTAGGGATAGTACAATGGAATTGGACCTGAAATAATGAACAGTTTATGCTTAGTCATATTAACAGTGCACTGAATGTCATAGAGCCTGTTAAGGAGATCTTGTTCCATCTATTCATAATTAGTGAGGGATTCAGGCTCCAAGTCTGTATACCAGTCGAAAGTAGTTATCTTAAGATATCGAACGAACTGCTTCACCAACTGTCCCCTTCTGCTCCAGCATTACTGTAAGTTTTGACTAAATCTGCAATCTGTTGTTCATGGTTGCCTATACCATCAAATTGTTGAATTTAGGGGGTTGGTAGCCATGGGTCCTACAAAGGACATCCATTCTTTTTGTATAAGGCTTCGTGTATAGGTTTGTCTTGCAAGATCCTCCCCTCAATTAAGCCTTGATTACATGCACAATTAAGCTTTAAATATGTTGAACAAACATTAAACCCAATGAAGATTCCTCTCTTGATATCCATTCATCGTTAGAGTCTACCATGTGATTTGACTTGTTATTAGATCCTTTTGCATCCAAGCCACTTATTAGAGGACTCAGACGATCGCTTTTCCAACTTCTTCATCAGATAAGCAATTTGCTCATTTTACCACTTGATTTGGACATCTTTTTCCCAACTCTCCTCAGCAAGTCTACCGAGTGCTGCCTTCATGATTGCGAGCTATTCTTCTAAATTAGTTTCCTCTGTCACCATGATTGACATAATGATAGTGTGAGAGTACTTAGTCTTTGATTGGGACAAGAATGACTCCCTTGGAGATCTCGATGAAGAGTCACTACTAGTATAGCCTCAATCTTTCATATCAAAATATTGAAAGGTGGGTTGGCTAGGCATGGAGCCCATCAATCTCCTGAGAAACTGTTTGTCACATGTTAAAGCTGGCGATAGACTTGGGCTTTAATGATTGAGAAGTGAATTGGTCAACTGCGTTAGGCAAGTTGGAGCCAGGATTTTGTACTTTACATGGCTACAAAGGTGTGATCACAATTGATTATTTTATGGCCATTGTAGCGGCAACCTTTGCCATATTTCTAGTCATAACTCTTCTAGAGACAACACTAGCATTTGCTGATCCCTGACCTATGGATCAGGTAGCCTTCCTTGAAGACTGGGGGATGATGTTCTTAGGGGTCATATCATCTTTGAAGGAGTGTCGAGTTTTTGCTTCAGAGAAAGAGATGAGAGGTAGAGAATGTTACCAGGCATGCCAAAAATTTGTATACATAAATATCGAGCCTAATATAAATTAGACACAAGATTGAGAAACAAACTCAATTTTTGTATTTACATAAAGGAATGGGTACAGTCTCTATATAGCTATTACAAAGAGCAAGTGTAATAAACATCTTATTCAATCTCCTTGAATAGTTTTCAATGAATTTGATCTTGAAAGATGGCCTAGAGGCTTAATCTCAATTAAGACAAGTAGGTTAATTGCGGAGGGTGGACGACACCTGTTTAGAACGGTTGTTGTCTTCTTCTGTAGAAAATTCTTGAGCTCTTATGAGTTTTCAGGAATGAAGACCCTTTAATGAAGGGTTAGCACTCTATTTATAGAGAAACCAGGGTTAAGGCTTTCCTCTTAATTATCTCCATTCAAAATAATTATTTATTTTATACATCATTTATGATACGTGACACTTTTTAATTGGCCACAATACATTTCCATTAAATATTTAATTTAATGGCATGTTGTAATTAATTTGATACATGGCGTGCTATAATTGGCCGAAATAAAACTATTTGATTTTCCGTGCGACAAGTCTTGGTTGATCAGAAAAAATTTGCTTTCTAACGATTTTAGCAACATAAACGCTGATCTCGAATTACTAGGACGTATAATTGTTTAGGTGCTAAAAAAGTTCAGTCAAGCGCCATTAGATGACATGACACATCTAAGTAAACTCACACAAAATGTAATGGAGAAAGGCCTAAAATTCTACACAGTGAGAAGGAATCACTTGTACTAGAGGATTAGGTTAGGCAAATAGAGTAGGTATTTAAGGAAATGGAGGTATTGGAACATAAATGAATTAACGTCACATCTTATTTCCTCAATGGATATGCAAAAGATTATTGGGAAACAGGTAAGCCTAAATTCCAACATTCTGAATTCGCATGGAGTGGATTTCTAGAAGAGCCAAGGGTTGAATTTAATAATGTGCATTCACAAAGATAGAGACCACAAGAGGTTGTCGAATTAAGGCTAGAAACTTCATCAAATAGGAAGGGCTAATAAACCTATTAAATCATCAAAAGTTGTCTTTGAATATGCATTCATTGATTGCATCAGATTGGTTAAATTAGAGGGAGGCTTAGTACCTTATACTGGGAGATTCATGCAGTCATGTTAGAAACCACATGAGGAAGTCATCCAATTAGGACATGTAGAACTAAGGATCTTTGGGTTGAGTTCAAAGGAGTTAAAGGATGAGAGAGAGTCCTGAACAAAGGGATCACTTAACAAGAAAGCCATCCTAGTACCGAAAGGAATAAGGCGCTCCCCCTTCACTTGAGATGCCTATGTGCAAAGTTTGGTGGTAATAACCATGTTATGTCAATGTGTAGGGTATGGAGAAATCAATGTTATTGGTGTCATGATACAAATCATCTTTATCTCAATTGTCCGTCAAACTCAGCTAGTGGAAAAGGAAAAGATTTGGATCACTAAAGACAATGGAACTCCAATGGTTGCCAACACAGGCCAAGTGACGTGTGCATTCCCTAAGAGCAAAAAAGAGGTGGCGCTATCCGGAATTATTGTTAGATGTATATCTACTCTCCACTCTTTAACATAATTAATTATGGGAGATTGTGTCCTTTTTATCCAATTTGTGACTACAATACAAACTAGGAATATGTAATAATTTCTTTATCACAATGCATAAACCTTCCATAAAGCCAATAGCAATTTTTAGTGTAATACACATTGAAGTCCCAAGTTCCTCGAATTTTAGAACAACTCTTACTAGGCTTGATTTGGCCACCTTGAAATGGTGGTCCTGTGTTGGCAATGCGTGGATACTCTTATGGGGCAAAGATGGGACATAAAGTTCATAAAGTTAATCAATAGAGCTTATTGTCACAGGATTAAAGAAAAATCTTAGACATTCAGCTTTTACTTTTGGGCAAATAGCTGTGAGAAAACTCGAAGAAGAAATATATAAAGTTTGTGGTTTTAGGTAAGAAAAGGTAAAAAATAAAAAGTGATAGATTAGGAAGAACCCTTATGATATATCTTTTAAAGATATTCTAGTATGAAGACATAGGAAAAAAATTATAACAACTTGAGGACATAATGCAAACATAATGATATGTAGGATCAGACGGTTTGCTTTAGGGATGTATAAACTTGTAGTCCCTATGTATGCAAATCAGACACACTTAAAGTGACGTTCATAATATATTTAGAAAAATATATCATGATTTCCACTGGCTTCCCTTTGAAGTTATGTGGGAAACACGGAGATTTGAATAACCTATTCTTTTTATTGGGAAATATGGGTTGGTAAATTCATGAAGTTAGTTGAGATTGGTAGAAGTGGGCTGAAGTAGGTGAAAGTGGGTATTTGTTTGTTGAAGTGCATTGAAGTGGGTTGAAGTAGGTTGAAGTGGGTTGAAGTTGGTTGAAGTGGGCTGAATTTTTTTTGTATGATGGGTTAAAGTTGGTTAAAATAGTGGAAAATGGGTTTAAATGAATCAAAGCTGGTTGAAGTAGGTTGAAGTTGGTATTTTTTTGTTGAAATGCATGAAGTGGATTGAAGTAGGTTCATGTAGGTTGAAATTAGTTGAGGTTGGTATATTTGGATTTACCAACAAGAAGAACAGGCTCTAAGAGGACAAGAATGAAGCAATTTTCTATGGATGAAAGTAGCAAATGTAGTAGCTGTGACCTTAGTTTTTCTTTGAAAGTAGAAAATTATAATTGCTGATTACATATGTACATCTAAGTATAAGATTTCATGTAAGTGAAGTGAAAATATTAGGTAGTCTTGTACAATTTCAAGGAAATCAAGAGATATAATGCAGGTAGTCTTGTACAATTTCAAGGAAATCAAGAGATATAATGCCCTTTCTTGTATTAGTAATCAAGTGATCAATTAGCACACGCCAAAAAGGTACAGTCCCATCAAAAATGTAGTTTCCCATGGATAGATAAGGCCAGTGCGTTGATTTTAGGTGAACCCCTAGTTGACCTTGGTAGAGGAAGCACTTTAGTAGTTTAGTGAAGTTTAAATCATCGGAGATTGATTGCACTGATGCAATGTACGATGGAAAAATGATTTTTGCCGCTAAAAATAGTCATCTTCAGACTGGGAATTTACCATAATAAGTCCTCTTTAATCTAGACCAATATCCTCTTTTTTTTCCAAAAAAAAAATTCTAAACTGGTAGACAGGAAGTGCTGATGAAGATCAGTTGGTAAAAGAAAACGACGATCACAGGAATGAATGACCCGGTAAGAGGTAACATAATATAGTGATAGTTCTTAGATTACGAAGGGATGTTATGGTGGTAGGTGCTAGTCATTAAAGTGTTAGAAGGTTGCTACACGGATGGCAAAGAAGGACTGTCGCCTAGGTAAAATGATCTAGAAGGGCTAAGCATAAACCATTTTCTAATCTAGCGAATTGTATTATCTCACATGGGATACGTTTGGTTGAACGCTTGAATGTTCTGAATTCTCTAAGAGTTAGGACTTTAGGGGCAATGTTATCTTAGTTAGGACTACTACAATAGTGTCTTGTGATGATTGTAAAAATAGGAGAAGGATGGGTTAATTTCACGTTTGAGGTTGCTATTAAATATGTTAGTGACATAGAAATTAAAAAGGATAAATGTAAATAGGCATTGAGATATGAACAATAGTTGAGTCGGGACATTTAAGAAATTATATGACTCTAGGCAGAACTTGGATGGTGATAGAAGTTGGAAGTAAGGAAACATATGATTGTTGACCAAAAGTAACAGGCACCATAATCTCACAATAATCACACCATAATCATCTCATTGATTAGATAATTACAAAGTGATTAATTGGGTATCAATAAGCCAATTCAATTTCCGTGATTCTGTTTCAGCTTTGTGCTACTATAAAAGGGGGTCCAGACCAAGGGATGAGACACACAATATAAAGCAAGCATTCCCTAGATCAAATCTACTCTATGTCCTCTCGCTCACACTAATATAGCCATCTTTGGAATTTGGATTTAAGGTGTGATCCTCACCGGTGACTCTAGTAGCCACCTTATTCATGGGTAGAAAATAACATATGGTTCCAAGCTAATTTTCGCATCGAGGTGAGCCCTCAAAATCTAATAGTGGTATTAGAGCTAGGTCTATTTGTTGCTAGCCTCGAAAAGAATTCTGTTGATTCTCTGTTTTGATTATATTATCTTTTTAGATATTTTATGTGAGATTAATCTATTGAATCCATCTTATTAAGCTAATACTACTCTGGGTGACATGAAATTATGCAAAACTGAGCCTAATGCTAATTGGCTAAAACTGTAAAGCCCTAAACTGAGATCACCTTGACCCCATTTGAAACCCGATGCCCTCATCCCTAAATAGTGTCTGTGTGATCTAAATCTGGACTATAATGTTAAAATAAACGAGATTGTTTTAGCAAATTTTTGGCCTTAAATTGAAACCATCTCTCGACCCTAACAACTCATATTTGGAACATTGACTCTTGAATGTACCCTCTCGACTCAGATTTGGCCAAACCCTGGTACCCACGGACCTAGAACAAATGAAAAAGGGGTAAAAGAAATACCTAAAATCCATCAGTACTATTGGGAGGGGTGGCGTGTGGGTTAACGTCACCGAGAAGATGACCTTAGTCATTTTCTTCCTCCAGATGCCCTCAATGATCGCCAAGCTACGTCCTCCCGGTGAAAACCCACCCCCAAAGGCCTAACCAAGTAACGCATGTGGCATGCACTGTTGCCTAGGTGGTGCGTTGGGCGAGTGGACGGTGTTGATGGTGGTATTCTCGTCGGGCGACAAGTAGATAAAGCCTGTGGGACATGTAGGGGTGGTGCAAGAGGAAGCGGTATCATCTTTTGGGTGGGGTGGTGTTTTACCGACGATTTTCAAGGATGCCAGCTGTGTTGCTTGGTGTTTGAGACAACACTGAGGCAAAGTGGGGCCGAGAGGGGTGGCGATGTGGAGAGAGTGGAGCGAAGCTAGAGAGCTCTCGGGAAGTGAAGGAGACCTAGAGGTCTTGGTGAGGGAGAGAGAATGTACAGAGGATTCAAGGAGGCAAACACCTAAGAGAGAAATATAAGGAGGGGGGTCTAGGGGTTTGTTAGGGTTGCACGTTCTTCTCAATTTTTTTTTAGTTTTTAATTTATGAGTGATACTGATTAATTCTACATTATTATACAAACACTAAGGCATGTATATAATTCTTCTGAATTATGTTTTTGAATGTATACACGTTCATCTGATATGAAGCATGCAATTATAATGTAATAACTTATAATCACAACATGAATATGTTTAATGTGAAACTGTAGGCTATTATATGCAAATATGTTATATAAATTCATTTTATGAACAACTTGAAATTATTATTTGGTTATAAATCAATTGGATTGTAATTATATTAATTTGTTTCATACATAATAATTTATAATTATTATGTAAATTAGTTTTACATGAATTTAATAAAAATCTTTGTGATATTTACATTAATGCTAATTTGTTTAACATTCTTTGTGATCCATATGAATGTGTTTTTACAGAAATGTTCAATTAGATTATTTAAATTCCTAGCTCAAATTTATATGAGATGATTATGAGCTTAGTGAAATTTTCCATATGATATGAATAATGGAATTTTTTAAACAATTTAATGATTTTACAAAATGAGTCTAATGTCCATCTTTCATACTTGTAGATATGGCTTCAAACATACGATGCATGGTGAGTTATCCACCAACCAAAAGGTAGATGGCACTAACTATGACATCTGGCATCGGAAGATTCAGTATCTTCTTAGTGAAACGGATTTACTCGAACACTTGACCATAGCTAAGTCTCCACCATCAGACAAGGACAAAGATGGCAAGCCTATTGATGTTGCTTCTGTGCAATATCAAGAAAGCCTTCTAGATTACCAAGACTGATCCAACAAAGTTCGTAGAGCATGCTTTACAATGCTATATTGCATGCACGATGAATTTATTGGTGCCTTTGAGGGTTGTCCCACTGCTAAGGACATATGGGACAAACTTAAGACCCGTTTCGGTGAGACATCTACTACAAGGCTTCGTATCTTACACCTAAAGTGGATGCAATACGGGATAGACACCACTCATACTGTGGCTAAACACTTACAAACCATGAATACCATGGTTCAGGATCTTAAGGAAGTAGGGTGTGAGATCTCAGATGAAGAACAGGTCTTGAATGTGATTAAGCCCCTTCCTGGAGAGCCTAAGCATTGGAAAAATATTAAGCTCCATTTGATCCATTCTAAGCATTTGAAGACCTTTGTTGAAATCCAAAGTCACCTCAAAATGGAAGAAAAATGCCTAAAACATTTAGTTCTTTCAATGATGCTTTTGTTGTTGGGGAAATAGGCCCAAATGCAACAAGAATAACCGAGGTAAACAGTTTAAGAGGTCTCCCCCCCCGAAAAGGGTAAGCCTAAGGGTGCTGTTGCCAAGAAGCTAAAGGCTAGATGAAATGGAGAGAAGAACATAGCACGAGTGAATTGCTATAATTGTGGGAAAAAATGCCACTATGCTTGGGTGTTCTGAGCTTCCCAAGGTCCCTTTCTCCACTTATTCACGTAAATTGTGTATCTGTTCCATGCATTAGTTGCTAATTCTTTTCCTAATTGGATTATAGGTACGAGAGCAAGCAAACATATAGTTCGGGATCGAGTTGGCTTGGTAAACTTTCACCGCTACACGACATGTTCACTAACTGTCATGCTGGGAAACGACAGTAAGGAAGATGTTCTAGGTGTTTGGATGTACAAGCTCATATTGCGTGGAGAGAATACGTTGCTTCTTTATAATACTTTCTATGCACCTGGTGTGTGAGTTTATCTTTTATGTTTAGTTTCATTGATGAAATTAGTATTATTTTTCAATTCTCGTACTGATGCTTTGGACCTTTTGTACGGTGACAATGTGTTTGGCCATGCTACTTTGAAAAATGATTTCCTTGTACTTGATTTAGATGATTTTTATAAAAGTTCACCTTCCGTCTTTGTCTCACATTTTGATTCTAATTATGATTCGATTATATGACATGCTAGACTAGGCCATATTAACCAAGATAGAATGAAGAGACTGGCAAAAGAAGGTCTGTTAGAATGACTCAATAAAATTAAATTGCCTAAATGTGCGTTATGCCTAGCTGGCAAGGCAATCGCGAAGCCTTTTGGTAAGGCTTCTAAGGCTTTGAGTCCCTTAGAAATTATCCGCTAAGATATTTATGGGCCTATGAATGTTATAGCATGTCATAGGGCTATCTATTTCCTCACTTTTATAGATGACTATTCAAGATATAAGTATGTGTACTTATCATCCCATCGCTACAAGGCACTGGTGTACGATAATTTTGAGTGTAAAGTTAAAGCCGTAAGCGTACGACTTTCGTTGTAGTACTTAAGGGTCATATCCTCAAGGACGAGGATGAGATCAAGGTCACTAAATACGAAAACAACTAATCTAGCATAATTCTAAACTAATTAAAACCATAAACAACTAAAATCATTAATTCTAAATGGTCACAAAACAAA